>JAHWFP010061121.1:0-10083 GCA_023313725.1 Lithobius niger
GTTAACTCGAGTGAAGCAAACAAAAATCAGAATTTGTTAGCCAGTGTGGGCAAAAATGAGACTGAAGAACTTAAGAATGTGAAGCATGGACACTGGACATACCAACAAACCAAACCGTATAAATTTGGCTGATGTAACGGCTAATTGGTGAATGGCAAATGTGAAAACTATCAATGTGAAAATTAACAGACATAACACTCCTCCAGAACAAAAAAAAAGGTAGAGATGGAGATAAGGTGGTGTGACCTTTTGCACATTCCCAGTCCTATGAAAGTTGGGGTTGGGATATCCACCGAAAACCAAAACTGATATAAGAGTGCAAAGTTTCCAAAAAAAGGTCGGCCTTTGGAGGTAACTATATTATTTTCCAGGGAGAGGTCGCCAAGGTTAATCCTATTAGCCAAGTAAATCGCACATAATAATACTTTGGACGTTAAATGAAAACTTTAAACCGAGTAGCAATGTTCTATTTTTTCATTGAACTTTCGAACTGTTAGACGGTGCGATTAACTTGGCTAAAAGGATTAATCAGGCGGTGTTTTTCCAGTTGAATGATATCACTACCTTCAAAGGCCGACCTTTTTGAAAACTTGTTGGCTTTGTAACAGCTAAGGGAATAGATTATTAGTTCCGGGAAACAAGTACTCAATTCCAATTTATTCCTTACTGCTTAGCTAGGGGACTAAGCATAGAGCATCACATATCAGCGTCAGCCACAAGCGAACTTGTATACTGACCCTAGTTGTTTCAGAGGTTTACCTATTAGATTCCGAGGAATCGAGCTGAACTCTCGGCTTTTATACCAGAGGGAACAGTAGACTCCCGCCTATGAACCACGTGCCGGGTGCACCAAGTAATTAATCGCAGTTAGTCGCACTGACTAATACTTTGAAGGTTAAATGAAAATTAAAACATTGTTTCTTTCGGTAGCAATGTTCAAGTTTTCATTTAAAGCTCAAAGTATTATTCGGTGCGCTTAACGTGGCGAATATTTTGGTGTGTTGGTATCACTCATTTGAAGGGCCGAACCATTCGGAACTTGGCGGTCCTTTTTACCAGTTTTGGTTTTTGATATGATATCACTTATTTTTTTTTATTGTGTATTAGACTCAACTGAACTAGCCTGCAGATGTGTAATAAAGTGCCACGTCAACGATAGCGTGAGTGGCCATTTTTCTAATATTTTAATTTCATGTTTTACTCCTTGGGAGGCCGAACCATTCTCAACTTAGTCGCTTCTTTATCAGTATTTATATTTTTTTATATTTTATATATATATATTTTTATATTTTATATATATATATTTTTAATTTCGTTCATATCACTCCTTTGTGAGGCCGAACCATTCTCAACTTGGTGACCTCTTTACTACCAGATTTTGGATTTATATTGAGACATTTGTTTTTCGTGAATTCGACGTAGACACAATTATTTCTTTGGCAAAGTTGTTTAGATTTGTGACGACACACTAGCGTGAGTCTAGATACACGCGTCAGTATGTACACGTTGTCATTGTCCGAACTTTGGCTGTCCAATCAGAGACGATGCCGACAATACTAACAATGGTTATAACAATAGTTTCGTGCGCCCTCCCACGCCATTCCCGCTACACCCCCAGGCTGTAAACCAGAAAAGGTATGTAGTTTGTATTTTCTTATTTCATTCCTTTGAGAGGCCGAACCATTCTTAACTTGGTGGCCACTTTACCAGTTTTTGACTTTATTTTAACACTTTGTTTTTCGTGAATTGGACGTAGACACAATTTCTTTGGCAAAAGGTGTTTAGAGTGACGACACACTAGTGTGAGTCTAGATACGCATTACGTACATCAGTATACACGTTGGCATTGTCCGAAGTTTGGCCGTCCAATCAGAGACGATGCCGACAATACTAACAATGGTTATAACAATATTTTCGTACTTTCGCGCCCTCCCACGCCATTCCCGCTGCACCCCGAAGCTGTAAACCAGAAAAGGTGTGCAGTTCGTATCGTACTGCAGCCCTTCGTCAAATTTCATAGCTGGTAGCCTTCCCGCTTTTTCGGTGACGGTGAATAATCACCCGACGAGAATTAACATGGGTATGAGCGGTTAGAAGAAATTAGAAACTAGAAGTAACACATTTGCAACGTTATTGAGGGTCAAATTTTGCATTGAAAGCCGTGTAGTTGACATTCATACACAAGTTAATTTTGTCAGGCTGGTCATTGATCTCCATTTTACTACAATTTAAGATTTCGTGCCGCATTATTATTTTTCCCCAAGTAGCTGAAATGTGCTCAACCATGCTGCAGGATATAAGACGCTTACGCTATGGCGTCGCGCTGCAATGGTTTACAATGCTCGACAATTGAATTGATGTGATGTTTGCTGCCTAACTTGGCGCGACACACTAGCGTGTATCTAGATGTTGCAAACGCGATTTAGTTATCTAAGGAGACCAAACATGGGATATGCTAAGACCTGGAAATTCAATCTTCTGTGCAGCATGCACGGGTCCTGCTAGTGTAAACAACTGATAGTTTCCTTTTTGTTTTTTAACGGCAGTATTTTTGATTTTGTTTTGCTTTTTTTAGCTTCCGTTTACATATTTTTCAACAGCACTTTTGTGCAGTGTTGCTAGATTGTGGGGATTTACGATTATTCCAGATTATGGATTGCTGTTTGGGGTGAAACGGGGGTGGAGCTAGAAAATATCTAGGGGGAAAAATGGGGTGAAAAAAATTGGGGGGTAATTCTAGGTTCGCGGAATTCATTGGTTTTATGAATGAATGAATGGTATTGTTGTGATAATACAAAAGGTCAAGGAAGGAATAATTGAATATCCTCTAATATCTTTTCTACAAAAAGATGAAACAAATAAAGGGAAATCTGGCAAAGAGAAATTATGCACAAGTATTAACATATTTACTCAAATCTACAATCTCAAATTTTACTTCCGTGTTACCCTGTTACTATTAGTCACTACCTTGAGTTAAGGAATTCTTGCATGGTAACACAGGCAGGCTGGCGCCAGTAGCAGCGTCACAGACGGGAGGGAGAGGGTGGCTTTGGTTGGTGGTTTGTCAATTGTCACATGGGCGTGCAGGTGCAACGATAGGGTGACTCGATTTGACCGATTATATTTGACGAATTTTTTTTAAGTAACAAACTGCACGTTTTGTTTCTTAAGCCTAACTCGCATGAATTAATTACTAATTGTTGTCACGGTCGTTTGTTTCGTTTGATTTAACATGATTTTAACTCGATTTGAGATTTTTATGTAAGATTGCAAATCGGAAGACCGAGTTTCATTTTCGCAAGTTTCACTTTCAGTTTTGCCTTTGTAGTAATTTCCATGTAAAAACGGAGAAATTACAGTATATTTTCTTAGTGTTTTTTTTTTTTAATTTGTATTTATTTTCGTGAATATTTTTATTGAAATTTGTTTTTTTACTAGGGATATTTAAACAAATTTTTGTCAGGGTATTCTAGTAGGGGCAGCGCCGTGATTTGGGGCACATGTTTGCAGGCATCCAGCAGCACTGCTTTTGTGTAACGGCGCTTTGTGTAACAGCTCTTTTAGATGCGATAATCGCTTAAAGGATACCAACTATTTGCACCTGTCACAGCATGAAATTTTTGTACGAAAATTAAATGTGCGAATATCGCATATTTTTTGTGTTACCGCATGATGCTGTGAAGCCTATAGATTGAAAAGAAGTAAAAAAAAAAATTGATCATAAACATCACTCAATCTTAACTTTCAGAAGTAACAAAAACTCTCTTTTACGCTTTTTGAACGAGCTGTTAATAGGATTTTATGAAGGCTGAAGTGTAATCAGTACCTGAATGTGACATGACAGGTGTTAACAATACAAAGTTATGCATCCACCGAAGAAACCAATTTTGTACTTAAAAACAAAAATAAAAATTATTCATAATCTTTAAATGAAAAATTACTAGGCTGCTACCTTTTCGATTAAGAGGGAAATGCAGCTGTAGCCTGCAACAGCTGTTTAGTTAGTGCTACTTTTTTTCAGCTGCCGTGCTGAATAATTTGCCAGAACTAGATAATGAGCAACTGTCTAAAATTCGAGGTTTTTTTTTTACTATTAGTGATGAATATGTAGGTTATTATAGCTGCAGTTTCTGTTGCAGCTGAAAACTGTACTACAACGTGTGAATATCGTCAGCTGCATGTAACCGCTTTGTGTTTACAATAATAATTATTTAAATGGAATAAAGTACGACACACAATCTAAAAGATCGCATCGTTGATTGTTTCAGAAGCGCAGTTATAATTTTTTTTTTGGAAGTCAGTATGGACCAATAACCAACCGGGAAAATTAAATTGCTCATGTGGGGTGGGACTAAATTATTAATTGCCCAGCCGTCTTCTGCACCTCCTAAATGAAATTTTGGCTTGTATTTTTTGTATTTTCTTCCGTAGAAATAATATATATCTTTCTAATGTGTAGGCCAAGAAGCAATGTTGCTTTCCTCCTTGTATGTATGTTTGTGATCTGTAGGTCACCACTGAGAAAGATTAAACAGCTACTTAGCTCGGCTGGAGCCTGTAGCCAGTACCCACCCCAGTAGCGCAGTGGCTAGAGTGCCCGCTCTAGTTACGGGAAGTCCAGTTGGAGCAGCTGTCTTTTCTTTCTTTCTCAGATTTAGTGTATCTTGTATCCTCACAAGGCCAGTCTTTAATGCAGATTGCTTGCTTCGTTTAACATGGTTTGGGCTCGCTTCTTAAGTAAAAAACAAATAAAACATCATTACTGTTTCAACGAGTAAGGCTGTTTACTAACAGTTTTGTTACTATTACTTGAGTATATGTAAGGATTTATTAAATTAAAAAAATGCTTCTCCCCACCCCCACAGATTTAAACAGTTCCGCCTTTTTCATTATAGAAATTAAGCATTGCTTTAATTTCTGCGTTAGGGAGCGCCCATGCTTATTTTTGTCTTTTGTGGTTCGCCAATAGCCCAATAACACATAGAATTCCGTTTTCCGTGCATGTTGTCTAAACCTGAAATAAGTTGGGCCAGTTCCGGCTCAACTTTTTTTTCATACAGAAACATAATTGGCAAAAATTTCTAGTCAAGGACCTACAACTCTTCATATGCAAACGATTTAACCATAAACTCTTCAGTAACAACGCCTACAAATTGCTGACACGTCTTCTAATAGAAATCATGAAAAATCGACTAATATTTCAGTTCCTTCCGGCCAGACGCCAAAGGTGATAGGCATGACCCGTTCAAATTAACGACTGGAGTGGGACGTGGCATCATTAAACAATAGCTCACGACGCAAGCCCCTTTTTTCTCCCCGAATGTATTTCAATAACTGTTTTATGCATTCATTATAATGCATAACCAGTTAAAAACAGAGTCCAAACTATGCGCGAGATGGGCTACAATGGAGAAATGACAATAATACTAGGTTCCCTTAACAAGCCGACTCAGAGACGGCCGCGGCAGAGTTGGTAGATGCGTGTGCCTGAAGTTAAAGAGCTCCTTCAAGTTGCTAGTTCGAGTCCCGTCCAGGTTACCCCTACTTTTGTAGAGATAATTAACATAGCACTTAAAGGGTTAACCGTAAGCTACGGCGCAGGTTGTAGGCCTTTTTGCTTTTGTTATGGCATTGTACGCTGGTGTTTCAAGCATAGTACATACTTGGTTTCACAGCATAATTTCAAATTAGTTTTATATCATTGGAGATGGAGCTGTGCATTCGGCAGTGGCTACAAAAGGCTGTTTTGCTCTCATGTGGCTTTTGTGATTGCGCCATTAGATTCTATTGTCTCCAAGCGATGGCACTTCGTGCTCCCCATAGTAGCAATGGTAAGGTTTTTGATTTAACCTTTGACCTAATACTCGGTGGGGTTAGCTTGGCAACTAATGTAGTAACTTGGTGGCAGCCTTTTTAGCTCTGATATCACTACTTTGATTGATTGGCAAAAAAAACGGCCACTAAAATGAAGCATAAGAGACGTATGGTAGGTGATCTCTTATAATCAAGTGATGAATTTTCACACTGATGAAGATTTACCGACGGATGGCGCCGCAATTACGGTGTGGTGCAAAGGGCGCAAGGCACCCAGGGCCAGGAGGCAGGGGGCCCAAAAATTCACCAGTTGGGGGCCCAAATAAGACCAAATTCGGTGCATTTTGGTTGGGGTTTGGAGTCACAGTGCCTCTAAATTTATTTACTTGTTGAGGAGGGGCCCCAGCATTTTGTCCTTGCACCCCTCCTTGGAAAAGCTAGCTGCGGTACTGCTGCCGCTTCGCCTCTTTGCGGAGCGTTATGGACGATAACGCTGATAACGCTGACGTTACTTTAGTAGGCTTTGCGTGGTTGATGTTTAGCAGTATTATTTTTCTGCTATGTATTTTACTAACCGCCGATTAAAAAGTGCTGGCCTAATTGGGTCTGAGGGTGATTTTCGGTCAAACTCGATCATCTTGGGTCAAACTGAATCTTTGAATAGCCTAGCGACCCACTCAAAAACACGTGACGCAGTGACCATTAACCTAATTATCCATTGGTTGATGCCATACATAGTACATCTCATATTTGATTTTTCTTCTTTCCGCACTAATGATTAATTCCATCCAAGACCGACTTTACACCTTTCGTTCTGCTCTGTTTGCGTTGCACCATTTGCAACAATTAGATTGGATTGGAGTTTTGAAACACGGCCCCACAAGTCTTTCAGCCGAAGGAAGGCTCCCACATCATTTAGTTTCGTTAGCAATAATACTGGAGCCTGAGCTTAAGGTATTTATTTATTGAGATACTCGGCAATTGCAGTTAGTTTTGAAAATTTTCATTAGGGTGCATTTAGGCATCAAGACGTTTCGCTCCCCCAAAGCTATTTGCTAGTCCATCCTTATTTATTAAGGTTAGTTGTCAGTCTCAAAAAAATCGCTGTTTCAAAAGTCGCTGTTTCAAAAGTCGCTGTTTCAAAAGTAGCTGTTTCAAAATTTGCGTAATTCTCGCTTCTAGCAGTGATCAAACGACGGCAGTAAACGCAGCGATAATTCAAAAACACGGCTCGAAATTGAAACATGAATTGAATCGAAACATGATCGTACAAAGATTCTTGAAGGGCATACTCACAATTTTCAATATTCCACATGTTAATAGTTTTTGCAACATTTAGGCTACATAGGTTTAACGAAATGTATCAGAACTATCTCACGTAAAGGGGAAAATAACATGAAAATGAATGAGTTTGCAACATATACATGCTTTTGAACTAACGTTGCTACAATGAGTCACACAGGATAACCCAAATGAGGGCAAGCAACTTTAAACAATTGCTTTACCTATGTAAGCGACATCAAACTATACGTTAAACTACGTGAACTATGTCACACTGTTCTAAACATAACGTAGTTCATTACCATACTTACTGTTAATCCTTAGGATAAATCTCACAGGGAAAGGCCTCCATGGTTAATCCTATAGCCAAGTTAATCACACCTATACTAATACTTTGGACGTTAAATGTAAACTTGAAGATTGCTACCACGAGTAACAATCTTCTAGTTTTCATTTAACTTTCGTACTATTAGTCAGGGCGATTAACTTAGCTAATAGGATTAACCTTGGCGGCCTATCATGGTTGAATGATATCACTGCGTTCAAAGGCCGACCCTTTTTGGAAACTTGGCGGCTTCTCTTATACCAGTTTCGGTTTTGGGTGGCTAAATCTCACAACGCAACCTTTTCATAGTAGAAATTTATTCCTTGAGCTGACGACAGCCAAGCTGCCATTCTCAACACAACCAAAACATAAAAACAAACCACAGGAACGCTAGCTGTCATCATTCGAGTCATCCCATCAGCGGTTGCCACGCAACACGAAGTAGCGTGGGCAAGCCACCCAAACACCACTGCCGAATAAAATCACAAACACAAAGAAACACACAAACGAAGAGAAAAACTATTGCCGAACAACACAGACATTTAGTAATAAACAAACTAATGAATTGAAAAACATATTATTTTAAAATAAAATAAAATAAATAAATAAATAAATTCGTTAGTTTTTATTTAAAGGTTGGTTTTGTTTGGCAATCTCTTTCTCGTTGTTTGTTTGTTTCCTTTGAGGTTGTGGTTTATTGGACATTGAATTTGGGAGGCTTGTCTGCGTTACTTCTTGGGGGCGAGGGTTAATCCTCTAACTGGAAAATCGTATGAAGGGGGGGGGGGGGAGATGAGGCTTAATGGCGCGTCGACAGCTTGGTCATTAGCGCCAACCTCAGTCACAGTGCAGTGGTCCGGGTTGCCACTGCACCACACATTACAGAGATATTATTCAAACCCCTAACCTAAATCTTGTCATACATCTGTACCTCCTGCAAAAATTGAAAAACACCGGACAGGAGGACAGACTTATCGCCCAATTGACGCACAATGTCATGCGGAAGATGGAAACGACGACGAAAACCATCAAGATGGCAACAATCAACAAGGAAGTGCCGGACCGTAAGTGGCCGCCGACACCAATAATATTCAGGAGGGTCAACCCCCCCGCAAAAGGAAACAGTGAGTAAGTCGAGTGTGACCAATGCGCAAACGGGCCAACACCACCTCCTCACGGCGACTGCGGCGACACGCCGAGTGCCATTCCTCAACAGTGCCTTTAATAGCTCGTAATTTATTGCCGTCCTGTCCATCCCACGAGGCTTGCCAAAAAGCATGTAACCTCAGACGCAGAGTTGGAAAAGCGTCCGAGGGAACAAGCCTGAGATCCCTACCGAGAGGGCCAGAAAGGGCCCCTTTTGCTGCAGAATTTGCTTGCTCATTTCCACGTATCCCAACATGGCCCGGGATCCAGCAGAAAAGCACGGTTTTCCGCTGGCCAGGCAAGCGGGAAAGCAAAGCTTGGACACGTTGTGTCAAGGGGTTCCGTGGATTGTAAGTCGCCAAGGACTCCAGGGCACTCATGGAATCGCTAAAGATAATGAAATGCGTGCCCTGAAGGCCAAGGATCCATTCCACCGCCAAACCGAGAGCCAAAAGCTCTGCAGAAAACACAGAATAGCCTGATGGAAGGCGATGGGCAGCCGTCACTCCCTTACAAACACAAGCACAAGCCACGCCAGCGTCTGACTTCGACCCATCAGTAAACAGCCGCTGATAACCGGCGTACTGAGAACACAGCCGGCGGAACTCCTGTAAGTACCTTGCTGGTAGAGTGGAACCCTTCGGGAGGGACGCCAGAGCGAAAATGAAAATGCCACTTGGGACAAGCCAAGGGGCTACTGGCATCCCCCCAAGCCTCAAGACGCTGGGCATTTCAAAGGCTATCTCCTGACAGGACTGCTGGAGCCAATCGCGGAAATCACCCTTACCCACCCTGCGTCTACCGACTCGCAAGTCTCGCCCAAAAACCATGGACCAAGCAGGACTGGATTCCACAGCACGTAAACGCACACAAAATCGCGCGTAAAATCGTATGATTAGAAGAACGCACACAGTATAACAGAATAACGGAAAATCGTCGAACACAAAATTCGTATAATGGAAAATCGTCTAATGTCCCTGCCTCACTCGCGCTGCCGCGCTCGCAATACATATAACGTCAGAAACCACACGTACATTATTGTCAATTTAGACGTCTATTCATTATACGATATTCCGTTTAGATGATTTTCCAGATTTTTTATTTAGGCAGATATTACGCAATTATCCCATTAGACGATTTTCCAGTTAGACTTCCGTCCGACGCCCCACTTCTTGTTGCCTTGGCAATCACTTGCGCAAATTTGAATGTTGGTAGTTGGCGTGCTTCGGCGGGATTTGGGTTGTGTTGAGAATGGCAGCTTGGCTGTCGATAGTTTCATGGAATAAATCGCTACTGTGAAAAGTCTGGTTCAGTACATAATTCAGTAGACCACATTTACGCGCTCACGTTTCATTTGAGTAATGCGATTCAGATTGGAACAGGTCATTCAGCTTTTCACCAAATCGCTGACATACCGCCTTATTCGACATGCCCCGTGTCGTCCATAGAATGTTAAAGGCTGGTTCTGGAGTTCAAAACCGAGTCACGTCACTCTGATGACGGACCGTAAAGATGGT
>JAHWFP010061125.1:0-27629 GCA_023313725.1 Lithobius niger
GAGTGGAGAGTGGGGTCAGGTGACGTAAAATTTGCATAAATTATAGTGGAATTGTATGCAAATTTAAGTTAGATCACAAAGGTGCCGACAGCAAGAAGAGTGCTAATAATTTTTAAATCTTAGCCGCATTAATTTAATCGTTTCAATCTTGACCGCCTTACAGTTAAATTGAAAATTAACGGCGGAATGTGGCGAGTACTAAAAACTGGAAGGCCTGTTTGCAGCGAATAGCATTTCGCAAAGTGGTGAAAACTAATTATAATGCGGTCGCCTTCGAGGCGCTGAGTTGAGAAGTGTTGAGAAGTGAGGCAAGCGAGGCCCAGGAGAGAGATTTAAAAACAGTTAGTCGAAATAAGTATCAGAATGCGCAGGGAACAAAAACGATAACTCTATAAGAATGTAGCGAGAAAAAGGGTACACGATACCCTCGAGGTTACACGATAACCTGGTGACGTATGTATTGAGAATGAAAAGGGTTATGAATTGTGGCATGTACATGGGTTTCGGAGATGCCTTGAAAGTTATGCGATAACTCCAGAGTTACACGATAATCGTAGAGCATTATACGATAGCACTGGGCAAAAATATGGCGTACACATAAGTTTTTAACAACTTGTTATTTGCGGAACGTTGACGATGGCGGCGAACGAACTATGAACGAGAAAACACCGTGCGTGGCGGGCGATGCCATGTTTCCTGCTGCTCCGTGGAAGTAGGGCAGGGATAGATAGATAGATAGTGAAGGTGTGAGAACGCTGTGGGGCGTTCCATTTTTGCGGCTGAGGGGAGACGTCCTGGTGGGCCAGAACTAATATTGTACACTGAAACTAAAAGTTGTGCTGACTAATGATGCCTTGGTGGTCGGGTTCGTACGCATGAGGTTGAAAAAAAAAATGTCACGTTCAATGTCGAACGTACTTGTGAGTGACCATGGTTGATGGTGATGGCGATAAACCTGGTATAATACCATGGGTGTTCTGTTGGTAAACAACGCCCGTTGCAGAGGCAGGTGGGCCAGCCAGATGGGCCGAGTGAGGTTAGGCCTAAAAGACGGCAGCAATTAGGCTTGCGAGCGATGGAACCTATCGGTCTCGCATTACGACGTAATAAGGCAGTAATTGAAATAAGGCAGTGATTGTGGAACAAATTGGATTCGTGCGAGTGATTCGAGAATGAATTTAAATACGAAATTTGAATACGAAATTGTGATGTGGAAGCGACCACGAGGGTGGTCAGGCGATAGCCTATTGGTCACGTCATTTTAGTTTTTACTGCCTGCGGGACACTTAGCTTATTTAATAAATAAATAAATAAATAAATATGACGCTGGCCTAAATAGTGAGGAATACATGTTTGCCTTTTGGGTGAAGTTGAGAACGGGGATGCGCTACAAAGCGCTGTGAAACTTGAGACGTGCCGAGCGCATTGCGAAATATTAAGCGCATGTGTGATCTGATCATTAAAACTAAGTCAGTAGTTGGCGTTACTATGAATGTGAGACGTAGATACGTAGGCAAGTTAAGGATTACCTGCCGTGAGGCCTATCAGTGCAATGTTTATAGGCATGTTCAGATGTGCAGTGTTGTCAATCGCAATTAACGCCGATTTGTGTGACAAATAATCGCCTCCTCGGGACGGGTAGCAATGTAGGGGCCTTAGGGCCGATCTTGCGCAGATTTCGAGGTGATGAAGGGCTATAGCCTTGTGAAGCCTGGCCAGGTACAGCCCGTTGAATGGACTGGCCATTATCAATGGGTGAGTTGGCCCGGTCGTGGCCCCCCCCCCCTCCCCCTCGTCAGGTGATTTTGATGTGGATTGGATTGTCACTGCGTAGGGGGTTGTGTTTAGATGACCCCTAACACCGTTGGCCCTTACAGGTGGTACGGCTAGGAGAGCCTTGGGCCCGGGGGTAACAGAAAGGCCCGATTCCGTGAGTTGTGTGCCCGTAACGCAGGGGGTGTATCAGAACGTTGTGAATGGGGCCTGGGGCTGGAGCCCGTCGTTGTTACTTTAGCCTCGGATGCCTGCAACACTGGTCTGTTGCCAGGGTATTTTGGGGACTGACGGGGACCACAGGGGATGCTGAGATAGGTGATCTCCTGGAAGGCAAGAGGGGATGTTTCCAGGTGTAGGGCCTTGGTTGTGCGTGACGCAGAAGTCTGTACGTTCCACGTTGTTGGGGTGGCAAAGAGGCTTGGTATTGGCGATGTCATAGATGCGGTACAGCAGCTAAGTGGGCTTATAGTCGGTTGTTTGGCGGCTCACCCGAAGGTAAGGAGGGCGACTCTGGTTCCACAGGCTCTGTGGTTGGAATGGTGTAGGAATGAATTCCGGGCAGTTGAAAATAATTGGTTGCGATGGCGCCAGAGGTTAGGTGCTTTTAGCTTTGGCCTGGCGGCTTGGTCGTGCTGGGCATGGGAAGCTGGACACACACTGGCCCGTGTGGATCTCGCGTGGGTCCCGCATCACCCTGACTGAGTGGCTAAGGGGTCAGGTTACATCGAACGCCAGTCGCGGCGTGGGGCCGTGGCCACCGGAAGAGGGCATCATCGCCATGTTTTGCCAAGCAGTTGCTATGTGCATCGTAGGTGTGGCCACCTTGTTTATGACGAAAACGACGGGCACCTGCAACGAGGCAGGTTGCATGTCACCGTGGTTGACAAGGTAGAAGCTGGCCGAGCGCCACATTTTTTAATCAGGATCCCATTTGTGTAGAATTGGTAACACAGTGAGTCGGAGTCTGCGAATGTCTACCAGAGAACTTGTTCTCTCAGGAGAATTGAAGTTCTCAAGAGTACAATCCGACGAAACTGTGTTACCTTTACGACCGCTCCCACCTCTCTGGCGCTCTTGTGGCTCAGCTGCAAAAGACAGTGAGTTGGAATAGGGTGATAGAGGGAGTGGAGAGTGGGGTCAGGTGACGTAAAATTTGCATAAATTATAGTTGAATTGTATGCAAATTAAGTTAGATGACAAAGGTGCCAACAGCAAGAGGATATTCCATTTGTGTAGAATTATAGGTAACACAGTTTCGTCAGATTCTACTGAGAACTTTGATTCTCCTACGAGAAATTGTTCTCTGGTAGAATCATTCATTTTTGCATCTTGTTTTGGAACTTATTTTTGGTTTTTGTTAGTTGCTTAAGAACGGCTTGGTTTATGGACTGAAGTTAGCACTACTGTATTCAAAAGCTCTCATACAGGCAGTTAAAAGAGTGTGTGAACATCAAAATCAGTAAATTATTGGGGAAATTATGGAAAAATTTAGTTTTACCAATAGTGATAGCCTATACCGAGCCTTGCCGATCCTGTAGTATTGTGCAGCCCTAACATTGGCATTACAGGTGTATTGGCACTCTGTAGTGTAAAGTTGATTTGTATGTTATTTTGTTCTTGCAACAGCTGCATGTTGTGGCATACAGAGACGTGGAAGAAAACACAATGCACAAACAACTGGGTATACAGGAAGGGTGCCAGTATTGTAGATTACTACGTACTGGCAGGATTGATGTATAAATATCAGTGTACTAATGTGCTTATGCTTCGGTACTTTATTATTCTTTTAACTCAATTTTGTTGCCGACTTTGGCATTTTTCCTGGGACTTTATTTGTGATACCCATTGTTGCCTCCCTAGATTGCACGCTTAATTTTTGTTCTAATAAATTTTTTCAATTACATTATTGTCTAGGTGGAACGTGCTTATTTCATACACTGTAGCTGTCATCTTCATCAAATCGCTTTTACAGGTATTTGGTTACTGAGTTCGAGTACTTTTCATTAGCTTTGGTTTTTAAAAAAAAATTATTTAAGGCCATGCAAAAAAAGTTGTTTGGTTTACGGGCGAGGTTGCAAATTGAAGCACCAGGCAATCGGGCATTTTATTTTATTTTTTATTTTATTTAACTGACTACATTTCTTTGATGTGTACCTAGCTCAAGACTGAAAGAGTTTGCAGTCAGCCTAAAAAAGAATAATATTCTGCTAATATGTTTAAGTCATGTAGTATTACAACTATTTTAGTTTTTGCCAAATAACTTCTTGATGGTTTTAGCTAAAGGCTTGAAATTAGTACCATTGAAAAGCTCGCTTCGAGCCGGTTAAAATGGTATACTGGAATGTCAAAAACGATCAAAATTTGGCGGAAATATGATTTTTAGCGGGTGGACCAAGATTGAGATAAAAAATGTTGACCCGCGATAATTTAAGGCACCCGCACGCGCCTGTAAACCAAACAATTAACTTTGCATGGCCTAACAAATGTTCCTATAGATGTAGCACAATTCTTTTTTTGGGGGGTAAAAGGAATTTTGGTTATAAGGCCATTTAAAAAAAGAAAGTTGTTTCACGGGCAAAAAAAAAAAATTTTCCATGTGGGCGGGCGGTTTTTTTTTTTTTTTTTTAGCCACACAACAACAATATTACTGTCGCTAAGCGCAATAATAGACAGTAATAATAATCAAATTAATAATGATATACTCGTATCCGTATTGTTGGTGTGGTGCTCGTGATGTTATTTTTTTTTGGTCCGGTGTCTCGTAATCGCTTTGTTGCAAGCGCTGCGGTAAACAGCAAGGAAAATGAAAAAAAAAAAAAAGGTCCGTGCGGCGGCTTTTAGGCAGTGCGGCGATGCCTGAGAAACAACTTTTGTCTTTTAATGGCCTAAGGAAACTTTTATTCCTGTCCCTTGAGATGTGTTATAATTGTGTTGACTTTGTTCATCTACAATGGTTAATTGGCCAAATCTTTTGTGCTTAGCTAATCTCAAAATTAAGAAATTTCTAAATTGGTGTAAAATAGGACCAAAGAAAAAGCTCACTGCCATTGAGAAGATCTCTAAAACTATGTGGTTCTCGAGAGTTTGGTGTGGCATATTTTCCAAATACACGTCAACGTTTTCACTAAACGTTTCCTGGCACCGATGACCATACCAACATGAGCTCGTTCACAGATTTCTATACCCATAAAGAATGCAGTGTCCCTTTGACAGAAATACTTTATCCAATGTGCATTAAAAATACAAACAACGTTCTACTGTACTGTATAAGAGTTCACTTCAAGATTAATACTTATTTCTTCATTTAAGCTCATGCTCAAACAGTGAATACCTATTGGCACTCGCAAATTTTTTATTGTTCTTTCTAAGGAGATTCAACAATCTTCTTCACACGTCGTGATGACTTTGTTAGCTTTTAGAATTACATCACCGCTGTCGTTTTTCGCACGGCGATACAACTTTGGAGGACGTAGCCTCCCGTACTCGTCAGTCTTTCTCCACCTGTACTAGGGATGCACCAAATACAAAATTTGCTAAATACCGAATATACAACTGAATACTGACCTTGGTGAATATCGAATATATAACCGAATACTCAACTTGCTGAATACCGAATATACAACCGAATAGTGAAACTGCCGAATACCGAATATTCGGCATCAAACAATTTACATATTCGGTCGAATACCGAATTATTCGTTCCTGTGCCGAATAATGGCCGAATATCCTGAATACCGAATTATTCGGCTGAATGCTTAACTGAATGCTCTGCCGAATACCTGTAATTTAAACATATATTTGATAATTTTTCCTTCTTTTAGAAATGTCAGAAGACAATTCCTCACAAACCAAAAACTAAATGTTTGGCTAAATGTTCTTACACTAACACAATTGCATAAATTTATACTAAAAAAATATGTGGCCGAATTCCAACAAATCTTAACACTATTCGGCCGAATACTGAATATCACTATTCGGCCAAAATCAGTATTCGGTACATCCCTAACCTGTACATCAGTTAATCATTCAGGTTGTCCCTTGCGATGTACTGGATTGCGGGATTTGAAGGTGCCTGGATGTTCATCAAACCACCTTCTTTTTTAAGGTGGGCTTGGATGGCAAGAGACTCCAGGCCTCTCACATGATTGTTATTTCTGGAGTTTGAAACAATTAGCGTCTTAGTGCCTTCTTAGTTTGTTAGATGTTGTCTGATCATGTGATGGACTGCCACGCCGATTTCTTCTTTTTTTATTTCTGTGGTCTGCCATGTGGTCTTTTATCCGGTTCCATACTTCTTTCTCGTCTCTCCAATATATACGTTGTCACAGCCCTCACATGGTACACAATTGACTCCCTTCCGGTATATTCACAATCTTTCCAACGTCCTCGCCTGCACCCTGCTGGCTTTTTCTCGTTCTGCTCATCGGTCTGTTACTGCCATGTTTGCCATTTTTCCTGAGGAGCCTGGACTTCAATCGTCGACAGTTCTTGAAGAAAGCTTCAACTCCTTTCTTCATCAGGATCTTCTGCAGGCACTCACAGGCCCTCTGCAGGAGCTCGTTTGTAGGCGAGCGCCTGGAGAAGATCCTGAAGCAGAAAGGAATTGACACTTTCTTCAAGAACAGTCGACGACCAAAGTCAAGGCTCCTCAGGATAAATGGCAAAAATGGCAGTAATTAAGCGATGAGCAGAATAAGAAAAAGCCAGCAGGGGGCACGTGAAGACATTAGAAAGATTGTTAATACACCGGAGGGAGTCTGTTGTGTATCATAGCAGGACTTGACACCGTATGGAGTGACCAGAAAGGGAGTACGCCTCAGGGTAAAACAGAACTTGGTAGAGACAAGGAATAAAAAAGAAGAAAACGGCGTGGCAGTCCATCACACGAGCACACAACTTCGGATAAACTGGGAAGGTACTAAGACGTTGATTGTTTCTAACTCCAGGAATGACAAGCTTCTTGAGAGGCCTGGAGTCTCCTGCCATCTAAGTCCATCTTTAAAAAAAAAAGTGAATTTGATGAACATCCAGGCACGTTCAAATCCCGCCATCCAGTACATCATAAGGGATGACTTGAATGATTCACTAATGTTACAGGTTGGGAAAGACTGACGAGTAAGGGAGGCTACGTCCTCAAAATTTGAATCGTAGTGCAAACAATGACTACGGTGATGTAATCCTAAAAGCTAACAAAGTCATTACGATGTCTGAAGAAGATTGTTATGGCGTTCAACACCGCGTTTAAAAGAACAATCGAAAATTATTCAATTCATTGTTTGAGAGTCAGCGTAAACAAAGAAATACGTCTTAATCCAATGTGCAAAATTTGTATTCTCAGCATGGCTGAAATGGCATTAAAAGATCAAAATGGTTGCAGCTTAACACAAAAAATAAAAACATAAATATTGGACTTAACAAAATATAGGCTCGTAGTCAACAAAACTCGGAAAAATTCGTAGAGTTTTTTCTTTCGTGGTAAAAAAAGAAGCCATTACTTGCATCTGAAAAATATAGAATTAAAATATAAAGTTGCGTCAATTTTTCATTCACCACCACATACAATTACAAAGTCAGATAATTTACACTTTCTTACAAATTTTTTAAAAGTATTTTTGACCTTGAAATTGTGTGTAGTGGTCAGTGAAAAATGTGATGTTTCCTAATGTCGCTGGAAAATATCCATAGCCTGTTAATTTTGTATTTATTGTTCCAATGGATGTGTCTCCGTGGAGGGTTCTTAGTTGCTTGTAACTGCCTGCTCGGGAGCCCTACTGTGCATGCGTGGCGCGGTGCCCCCGAAAGCGAGAGCGTGCAGGCTTTCACCATTCATTTTCCTCCAAGTCTGTCTCCAGGTCAGCTTGTCTCCCACCTTTCGCTTGGAATTTGGATTTTCTTCCCGCCAAAGATGTCGCTTGCTCACGGCTTGACCACCGACGCTCCTGTCTCTCATGCTGCTCGCTCTCGTTCTGCCGCTTCTGCTTTCGTTCCCGAAAACCTAGACCGTCACTGCTGGCTCTCAGCTTTAGACCTTGCCGCCCCTTACGTCTCGTTCCCAGTGGATCCTCCTCAACTTTCGATTCCCATGAACGACGATTCTCTGCTGCAGGCAAGCCAACAGACTCCCCCACCTTTCGACTTAGCTGGCATCGAAGATGTGTTAACTCCGCGTCACCAAGAGGACTTGCTCTGAAGCCAAGCGCAACTTTCGTCAAGCTTCGGAATTCTACATAACAAGACTATCCCCGAAGTCTCCGCTTGACCTTTCGTCAAACTCTTCTCGCCGGTGCTATCATCCCGTCACCCGTAGTGAAGTGCATCATTTAGTCAAGACCGCAATCCAAAAGCACTCTGCCGCAACTCATCCGGCTCTCCCGTCTTCCTGCTCATCATCTGTCCGACGGGAACACACCAATGAATGGCTTGCATCCACCTTAAGCCATGAAAGCCTAAATAGAGCATTGCTTTCCAACCATCATGCTGCTAAGAAACCTCTCTTGTTGGCTGAAGCTAGGACCTTTCCTGCTCTGCTTCCCTCGTCCTTAAAAATCGGAAACAAGGCTGCAGCGCTTTCACTTCCGTACCCTCTTCTGCTTTCGTGTAAGGACAACCCGAAATGAATTCACTTTCCGGACGACACCACTGACGATCCAACCATCCCGTTGGCCTTTCTTCTAAAAACGGTCGAAGACACCTTCCCAGATTTTTTTGTATGCAAGCCATCGCAGTCTGCCGATGCTCCCATCATCAACTGTGGCCTCAAGACCGGGTTTGGCTTCGCTCTCAGCGACAGTCACACGAAAATCCGCAATCTACTGGGTCAGTCAACCACCCTTCTCACTCCACCACAACTCCCTCCGGAATGAAAGCTCTCTGCTCGGGAAAGGTGACCCACTTGAGGTGGATAAGAATCCGCCGGCTTCCCATCCCTGGTGGGAATCAAGCTACTTTCGTCCTTTTGGTGAGGGATCCACAAATGCAAGAAACTTTGACACCTATTCCGATTGCGAATTTCTAACCGCCGAGAGAAATTGTATTTCGGAATGGCTCTGAACATCCCCAAGAAGGCTGAAATTCCTACCGACTTCTTATTCGACAACGACAAATGCCTGCGCATGAGTCTCCAGGCGGCATCCCAGGCAAACGTGCTCAACACCGCAGTCAACGCACTGTGAAAAGCTTTCGGCCGATTCAAGCCCGGAAAAAAATCTGGAACCTTTCGTCGCTTATATCCCAACTCTTTCAGTAAGCAAGCAATCTTTGCGACGTATCACGCTTTGAACTGATCAATGAAAGCCCTCTTCAACAACATTCTTTTTCTCCGGGAAATTGACTTAACCTCGGCGACCCACCTGAATGACTCAACGAGGCACCGTCTCCGCATCCAACCAATCCACGAGATGGAGACTTTATTCCGTAGGCTGATCTCGACTCCTGCTCCACACTTGGACATCTGCCGAAAGCCGAAACCACAAAAACCCAACTCGTCCTTTCCAAGAGCAGCTTTCGACTTAACCCTCATTGTACCATGCCAATAGGCCCCCCCTCCGGGACCCAAGGAGAAAAAAAAGCACTCCCCCCCCCCCCCCACCAACAGGGCCAGTCCTTTCGGAAAGATCAAGCCGCACGATCCCATCCACCTACCTCAACGAAAGGTCAGCATAAGCGTGCCTGTACTCCGGACTGAAGAAGCTGCTACTCCTCACCGGGAGGCAGGAGCTCCTTTCCGAAAGGCGAATGATGCTACACACCTCTTGAATCTCCTCGTGGGTGCAAGACTAAGACATTTCCTGCCCGCTTGGCAACTTTTGACACCCAACAAACAAAGAAAAATCCTTTCGATCATTCAACATGGCTTTCGGCCAACCTTTTTATCCAAACCCCCGCTTTGCGGCCTCTCCTCCATGGGAATTCGCTCCGCTAGAAACAAAACCCTTTCGTCAGAGATTCAACAACTGCTTTCCAAAGATGCCATCTGTGTATGCCACAATCCCGGGCCGGGATTTTACAGCGTGATCTTCTTACAGCCCAAGAAGACGGGCGGCAACCGGCTGATCTTCAGTCTACAGCCACTGAACAAGTTCATCGCATACGAACACTTCAAAATGGAAACTTTAGAATCAATCTGGCTTTCATTCAAACGAAATGATTGGTTGATTTCTATCGATCTAGAAGATGCGTACCTCCACGTCCCCTTACATCCTGCCACCAGCCACTGCTTTCTTTTTATTACAACCAAAAGGTCTATGGATTCTGTTGCCTCCCGTTAGGTCTGAATGCTGCGCCCAGTATATTCTCTCATTTTGAAGCCGATTCTAGGAAAACTTCAACAACAGATTTAAGCAAGCGGCTTATCTAGACGACTGGGCCATAAACAGTCAAAACCCGACGCAATTGAATTGGAAGTCGACAGGGACCACACAATCAACCACCTCAACCGCCTGGGCTCCGGGGTAAACCTGACAAAATCACGGCTAACACCAGCTTAAACTTATCTTTCTAGACGTCTCGTTCAACCTAAGATTTGCAACGTGATGCCTTCTCCGACAGAATGGAAGACCTCCTCCATCACATTCGTCAGTTCCTGCAATCCTCCCACTCCCTCAAAAAACTAAACTCTCATCGGGAAAATGGATGTCATGGCAAATCTTGTCCCTTACAGACGCTGGATGATCAGATCCTTTCATCACCACCAAATCGACAAATGGTCAGACCTTCAAGATCAACCGAATCAGCATCAACCCCTCGAATCAGACTTCCCTCTTGAATCCCTGCTGTGGTGGTCAGACATCAAGAACCTGTCTAAAACAGTGCCTCTCCACGAAACCACTTCCAAACTGCCTCCACTTCACAGATTCGTCTCAGGAGGGCTGAGGTGCCCACATTGTCAACCATGAAGTCTCAGGATCAGGACTGTGGAAGCCTCAAGACCGAGATCACATCAATATTCTCGAACTCAGCAGTCTTACTGGCTCGTCAACATTTTCAACAACTGATCCAAAATCAAGTCGTACAAGTTCAAGCAGACAATTCGACCGCTCTCGCCTATATTCGCAACGAAGGGGGAACGAAGTCCCGGAAACTTCACGAAATCACTTCAACTAATTTTCAATTTAGCATAAAGAACAGTGCCACACTCTTACCTCTCCACATCCCTGGGAACAGGAATGTGATTGCAGACTCTCAACCTCGCCAGAACCCCCCCACAGGCGAATGGACCCTAAAAAAATTCATCTGCGCATTTCTGTTAAACATCTAGGGTACACCCATGACAGACCTATTTGCCACGAGGCACAATGCCAGATTTCCCCATTTCATCAGTCTGATCCTGGACGAAAAAACTATTGGAATAGATGCCTTAACTTTCCCATGGCAGAACCTGTATGTCCCCTGTTACCTGTTCCCCTTTTTAAACTGCTTCCACAAGTTGTTCAAAAGATGGAAGAATCCCAAAGCCTCTTCCTTCACCCATGTGGCCATCAGCAGCATGGGTTCCCCATCTTGTAAACATCATAGTCAACACACCAAGAGGCCTGCCTCTTCTACCAGATCTTCTATCACAACAGAAAAGATCCAAACTCCTCTCGAACCTAGCCAGTCTAACCTTCATGGATGTCTTCTATCATCAAACTCCTTAAGAAGGCTGGAATTCATCAGGACGAGGCCAATCGCATTGCTTTCAAAGCAACCCGGGGCTCGTCAAACAGAATATACGACAGTCACAGACGCTAACAAGATGGTTTCATTGGTGTCTCAAGGAATATCAATCCAGTCGATCCCCCTCTACCAAGCCTACTGAACTTCCTCAACGACTTATTCAAAGAAAGGTTAAAAGGCTCAACCATCTTCTTCTACTCAGTTTTTAAAGCAGCAAACACCCCTCTTCTCAAAGACTACCACATTTCGGTTCTAATCAAGTCTTTCGAAATGGAACGGCCAATGACAAGACGACTATTACCAGACTGGGATTTATCCATGGTCCTCGATTCTTTAATGCAAGCCTCATATGAACTGATGCAAGACAGCTCTCTCCATCTTTTGACACGGAAATCGTATTCGTAATGACACTAGTTGCTAGCCTTCACTGCATCGAAATTCAAGCTCTGTCAGCGGACCCGGCCTAGTGCCTTTTTGGTCCAAACTTCTTTTCAGTTACTCTAATCACACGAGCAAGTTTCCAAACAAAAACTCAAAACCCTCTGAACCATCAAACCTATCAGCACTTTCGAACATTTTCGAACTTGAACTGAACGCCAACTATGCCCTGTACTTGCACTTCTGCTTTACATAGCACGAACTACTCAAGGAGAAATCCGGAAAGGAAGAAATCAACTGTTTCTACCCGTCGATTCATCCTCCAGTGAAACTTCAACTGCATTAATTGCAAAATGGGTAAAGAAAACAATTCACGCAGCTTACGACAACAACGACGGCTCAAGCAACAGCCTGAGAGTGACAGCACATGAGCTTCTAGCCATCTCAACATCATGGGCTCACCACAACGCAACTGTGATACAAAAGATCCTGGCAGCTACATCCTGCCATAACGCCACCACCTTCACGTCACACTATCTCAGAGACATGTCAAGACAAGCAGATGGACTACACCGGTTGAGGCCGATCGTCACAGCCAGAACTGTGGTCACCCCCCCCCCCCCCTCCCCTACCCCCGTTAGGCACTCAGAACGAAGCAGGAGCAAGCCTTCCTCAAGACGGAAGCAAGCCACCCTCAAGAAGGAAGCAAGACCCTTCAAAATTAAAACCAAAGGTCCTTTTCAGGGCCGCCAATTTTTCGAAAGCTATTCAAATTGCTGTTTCATCAGTTGTTCTGAATAAGTGTGAAATTTTTTGGGGGAAATCCTGCTCGTAACCCGGGGTGCCCGTCAAGGCAGTGCCCACCACCTCCACTTTAACGAGGTCTCCTGTTAATGCAAAATTTCCAGCGGCAATAAAAAAAGCCCATTTTGCCGGCCCTCCTGACTAGCCAGCAAAAAATGGTTTCTTTTGCTGAGGAAAACATACTTAACCAAACCCTCCCTGCCACCCCTCTCGAGTCACCGCCTGATGCATCGAGAGGAAAATAAATCGTGAAAGCCTTCGCGCTCTCACTTTTATAGAGGATTACTGCGCCGCGCAGGCGTGGTAGGGTTACCGAGCAGGCGGCTACAAGCAACTAAGATACCTCCAGGGCGACACATCCATTGGAACAATGAATGCAAAATTAACAGGGTATGTATGTTTTCCTAGGCAAAAGAAACCAAATCACTTGATACCCTTGAGTGTCGTTTGTTAAAAGCCGACCTTTTTCAGACCTTCCAAATTCTACACAACATGTTACCTTTTGACCTGCCATTGTTTGAACTCAGCCCACTTTCTAAGACTTGTGGGAATCACCTTAAGTTATCCCTCCCCGTTTCAAAACAAATCTTCGGAAGTCCTTCTTTGCCATTCGAATCATCCCAGTGTGGAACTCACTTAGTGATGAGATTGTCTCGGCCCCATCGCTTCCATCGTTTTGTTAAATTAACAAAACTAAACCTTAGTGGCTTCTTACATCGTCCTGAACACGCAGCTCTAGTTTCGTAAGCCTTTTCCCAATTTTTTTTGCTGTGTTTCTTTTTTAATTTAGGATTGCTATAAGTGGCCTCTCTTGAGCCCTTGCATCTCCTTTTCACTTTTATTTGAGTGAAGAGATTGCTTTTATTATTATTATTATAAATGGGCTTTTTCTGTTTTAAAAGTAATACACAACGTTTATAAAGTTGCGTGCTGCCGAGAACCATTTTTTGGGCCCTAATTGAAATAATTATTTCTAGAACAATTTAATGAGATTGTCGTTTACGGTAATTTTCTGATTCTTGTTTGTGTTTTTAGCTTGTAGGTTGTGTGTTTCTGGATGATTTACAGACACACTTCTGCTGGCTTATCCAGTTGCTCAGCATTGCCTGTCTCAAAAAATTTGAAAAGAATGCTGTACAACGTAAGTTTCCCGTAATTTTTTGTTTTTTTTAGTGTGTTTTTTTAGGATGTACCAACTTTAAGTAGCCGAGGTGAAACATGCCGACCAGAGTATGACCGGTAATTGTCGATATACCAAGCAACTTAGTCTGTTTACCTGAGCCAGACCGTGGTGTTCCTGACATTCTGGATAATGGATGTTTGTCCCCCAGAACCATTTTGCAGAAAGACCTATCATTCGCTGTCAATGTTTTAGCTAGTTCCAACGATATACTGTAAGTGAGCAGATCTCTTTGGCTACGTTTCGATTCTGCTATGTACAAGGATGTTAGGTTGACGGTTGCTATATTCTGGGTTGGAGTTCATCACTTACTATATTTCCTGTTTCTGTAAATTCGTAAAACTTGAACTATTCTATACAGTTGACTTTTTTGCACTATGAATTGTGTCGAACCCAATTCGAAACTCGGCTCGAACTTAACCAGTTTCACACATCACTACTTAGCAGCACTGATTGAACTTGCAGGTACGCTCTGTACGTCATGCTTTTTTGATTTTATTGGCTTTGGCCCAACTCTGCAGGGAAATTGGTATTCAAGTCTGCCTAATTTTCCAGTGATTTAGTATTGCTCATCAGCACTGATTAGCTCAGCTGGTATCCTCTGTTTAATAATTATAATAATAATATTAATAATAATACACGAAAAAAAAACCGCGGAGCCAAAGGCTCGTAGCAGCATAAAAGGGGGAATTCAGATATGGGGTTAAGCTGCGTTAAACTTGTCCACACTTGCCTTAAACAAGTTCACAGCTCCTGAGCTAACCATGTTGGCTGAAAGTGCATTCCACGGCTTGATAACATGGTGTGCAAAGTCGCGGCGTTGCCGTTCCAACCTGACGTGACTCGTGGTCAATTTCTGGGGATGCCCACAAGTCACAGCATAAGAAGGGGTAAAGAATACTCTTGGATTCAACCTGATCCCTCCATGGAGGATTTGGTATGTTAAGATATTGTCTCCTCAAGTCCACCTTTCAGGAACAGATGTGAGACCATGTCTTCGTAGTCTTTCACAGTCCGAAAGCCCCAGAAACTGTGGTATTAGTTTATAGTGGTGTTCCGCTACCATAATTCAGATTCCAATACCGGTCCCGATACCAATAATCCGGTTCCTTTTGGTTCCATTACCACATGGCAGTGCCACAGCGAATGAAAAAAAAAAAAAAGAATTAACTATGTTCTGGGAGTCCAGGGTTCTACTGTAGCCATATTTTATAAATTTGCATACATTTTTTAACGAAAATTTCGATATACACAAATTTGTATAAATTACATTACAAATTTAATTAAATAAAAAAATCAGATTAAAATTTAAAAAATAATTAAAATAATGTGTCACGATTTATTTTTGTTAGGTTAGGTTTTGTTAGGTTGCTTGCAGGATTAATGCCAAGCCCTTTTTCTAGTGGTGCTGATATGATTCAACATTTTTGCTTTCCAAATGTATTAAATTTAATTTTTTAATTGAAAATTAAATAAAAAAAAAACTTAAGTTACAAAAAACTAGTTTAAAATAAACAAAGTTGAAACGATTTTTTAAAATTCTGCTCTGGACCTACATTTTTAAATAGAATTTTTTGCTTCGTGGATTGGTACAAGCCCTTAGTGAAGCTGATATGATTTAAAATTTTGTTTTCTGGATGCATTAAGTTTAATTTTTTTTAACTTAAATTAAAAACCAAAAAAATTTTAATTAAAAAAAAATTAGCCAATAAGAGCACACTTGAAGATTTTTTGCTGCCCATATGCATAAGAGTCTTAGCAAAGCTTGCATACTTGAAGATTTTTGCAGCCCGGATTTATTGCAGACTCCAATCGAACGCACGCTTTAGAAACAAAATGGCGGTGTTATGTTGACAACGTGTGAAACGCCAAGCAAAATAGGAAGCAACTTAATGATAATAAAGTCCTGACATCCTTAAACAAACAGGAATCAACTTAGTATTCTACTTAGTATATTCTAAGTATATTCTATATTCTATATTCTACTTAGTATATTCTACCATCCTATGATTAAAACTACTCAACAAAAGTAGGTGTCAACAGGTAAGTGGCTCAATAAAAACACGCAAAAATGTGTTAGTTGTTCATCCAAGATTCTACTATAAAGCACGGTTTTACGATGATTTAAGCTACTGAAATTAATTTTTTGTTCAAAGACATCCAAGATATTCATTCCAACTATAACATACCCCTGGAAAAGGGAAAGTAGACTGGGGGGGTCTTTATGTTTTGAGGTTTTTTCGCTCTCTAGATCCGGCCAGTGCGCAACCCCACTGCGCATGCGTCATGCGCAACCCTCCTATAAAAGCATTTGGCCCTGGCGCGGCAGTCATCTCTTTTCCTTAAACTCTCGTCATCGACGGTCGCTCCGAAAATTCTCCTGCAAGTTTTTCGCCTCAAGATCTTTCACCTGGTTGAAATGCCCTCACTCTCATGATCTTTCATCCGAAAGAAGTCTTTAGCCTTGAAGATCTTTCGTCCGAAAGAAAGATCTCGCCTTGCGATCTTCACTTCGAAGAAACATCACCTCTTCGAACCAACGAAGCTTGTGCACATAATATTTCGCCATGGACTCGTCAGTCCAGCCAACTTCCACCTTCCTCTCATCCCCGCAAGCCCTCTGCCTGAAGACCCCAGCATCATTGTGCTGCCCTCTCTGGCTCACTTATCGACTTCTGCTACCCTTACCGCTCCATGGCATCCCCTATCCCGTCCTGTCAGAGGCATCTCTCTCCTCATCTTTTGTCGGGCTCATCTTCTACGTTAAGCATGGATGCCGCCCCTTCTTGCAGCGATCACCGCCCGTTGGATCTTTCGTCTTCCGCTTCCCCGCGTCACAATCAACGCTCCGACACACTTCCATCTCATGAAGTTCACCACCTAATGGATCGAGCTATTAAAGAATTTTCCTACAAGGCCAAACCCACGAACCTGGCACTTCCGCCTTCTTCTCATGACATCTGTTACGTCCGTGATAGGGTCGCTTTTTCCGACAATGACTCTAAAAAGGAAACTGCCTTCCGTTGCCACTCCAAACACAAAGAAACGATGCTCAGCCTCATTTTCACTCAACCTGCAATGCCTTCTTTCCACCTTCATGCACTTCGATGACAATTTGGACTCTGCATCTGCTCTTGGTGGAGTCACAGAATTTCACTGCAAGTCAATTTTGAGCAACAGCTTTTGGACCCGTACGAAGATTCCTTACAGGCCGACAATGACCCTTCAGCCATCCCACTTTTTGACCTCCTGAAAGCCGTCGAAGCCATCATCCCAGACGACTACCTCTACAAGTGTGGGCCTCCCCTTCCCTCCACGAAGAACAGATGCCTCTCAACTGGTTTTGGCTTTGGTCTACGTGATAGGAATAATCGCGAAAGAGCGAAAGTCGGTCAGTCAACAACCTTGCTCGAAACCTTACTCCGAATTGGTGGCTCCCTTTTGGGCAAAGGGGTACCCCTCGAACTGGACAAGGATCCCCCTCCTCCTCGTCCCGACCGGAAATCTTGGTACTTTCGTTCTTCCGGTGAAAGCGCTGCAAATACAAGACAATTTGAGACTTAACATCAATCGGAATTTTGAAGCAAAAATGGATTTTGGATTTTGGAACTGAATTTTGAAAAGGCTGATGTTCCCACTGGCGACCTGAAAGAGAATGACAAGATCTTGCGACTAGGCTTATGTGCCGCTTCCCAAGGTGACGTTCTCTGCACTGCAATCAACGCCCTTTGCGAAAGGTTAGCACTTGTATCAAGCCAGAAAAACATTAAACACCTGCACTTTCTCATCTCTGAACTTCCAAGGCCCACTCCAGTCCTTCTCGCGGCAACTCACAGTCCTCTCAAGGAAACAATCAATCCACAAGAATAGGAACCATCGCAACTCTCACTGGACAACCACAGCAAGTACTCCTCCACAACCAACAAGACTAGATCCCGCCACCACCAATGACTATACCCACGATCTGCCAGTTGGCGGACGTCTCAAACATTTTCTCCCAGCCTGGAAAAGAATCAAATCAGATTAGGACAATTCTTAGAATAATATCCCGTGGTTTTTAACCCTCTTTCATCACAAAACTTCAGCTCGCAACGCCACCACCATGGGAGTTCGCAATGAAGCTGTCTCCAGCTTTAACTGAAGAAGTAAACCAACTTTTAATCAAAAACGCAATTCGTCTTTACCCCGATCCTTTCAAATCTGGCTTCTACAGCTCCATCTTCCTGAGACCAAACAAGTCCGGCGGCGAAAGGATGAGCTTCAATTTCAGACCACTCAATCGAATAATGTTCAATACTCACTTCAAAATGGAAACTCTGGAGTCCATTCAACTTTCGCTAACTTTAGATCTCGAGGATGCTTACCTTCATGTTCCATTAGACCCCACATTTCTCCACTACATTCGTTTCATGTACCAAAACATTGTTTACAAATTCCAGAGACTTCCGTTTGGATTAAATTCTACCCCTCGAATTTTCACGCTGAATTGAAACCTGTCCTCAGCCATCTTCATCGCCACCAGATTAGCGCAAATGCGTTCCTCGACGATTGGCTCAACAACATCAGCCCCAGCAGCTCCTCACAAACAAGAAATTTGCCATCGACCTTCGGCACAGCCTGAGCTTTGGCATCAACTCGAGGAAGTCAAGACTGATCCCCTCCCAACTTTTCACCTTCCTCGGAGTAGAATTCAATCTACAGGATGCATCTGTAACTCCCTCAGCAGAAAGAAAGAACGATCTTCTTGCTCAGGGTCAATCCTTCTTCCAGTTAACCACTCACTCACTCATTTCACTGAACTCTGTCATTGGGAAAATTGACTCGATGGCCGACTTTCTACCCTACGGCAAATGGATGACTTGCCCCTTCCATCACTTTCGGATCGACACCTGGGGCTCACACCACCCAACTGCCCTCCGACACGAATTTCCCATGGGATTGCCTTCAACGGTGGATGAATGAAACCAACCTGCCCAGAACGGTCCCTCGACACGAACCATCCCCGCACATCCTTCTCCTCACAGACGCATCACAAACAGGATGGGGGGCACACATTCAACATCACGAAACATCAGAAACTTGGCCTCCTGGCACATCAGACAATATCAACGTACTGGAAATAAAAGCAATCTACAACGCCCTCGATCATTTTTGGCACCTTATAGCAAACAAAATAGTCCAAGTCCAAGCTGACAACACCACTGCAGTGGCTTACATTCGGAAAGAAGGTGGAACCCGATCCCGTCCCCTTCACCTTATCACTTCAGACATTTTCAAGCTTTGTTTGGAACTCAACACCACCCTTCAGCCACTTCACACCTCGGGCAACTGGCATGTAATAGCAGACGCCCTCTCCCGCAACAAACCACCCTCAGGAGAATGGACTCATCAATCTGCGAATATCTTTTTTAACATCTGGGGCAAACCAATGATCGTCCTATTCTTCACGAGGCACAATACCAAACTTCTCCAATTCATCAGCCCAGTCCCGGACGTTTTAGCCTGTGCCGTGGATCCACTAACCTTCCCTTGGAAGAAACTGTACGCCTACCTCTGTCCCCCATTCAAGCTCTGACATGTAAACCTCACGAAGATAGAACAAACGCAACGACTCTTCCTACTGATAGCACCAAACTGGCCATCAGCTCCATGGTTCCCTCAACTCCTGAACCTTCTCATAGCTCTTCCAAGAGAACATCCCAATCATCCAGACCTGTTAACCAAACAGAAGGGAACCAAGCTTCACCCGAACTCTTAAGATCTTACATCTGCACAGGTGGATACTATCGTCAAACTCGTCAAAGAGGCAGGAATTTTTGAAGAACAGGCCACTAGAATCGCCAGCAAGGCAATCCGAAACTCCACCATGAAGCTCTACAACAGCCACTGGGAAAGGTGGTTTCATTGGTGTAAGTGAAAGAAGGCTAATCCAATCCACCCCCTATTCCAGAACTTTAGTCTTTTTCGCTGACGTCTTCAAAGACGGACTCAAAGACTCCACTATCCTAGTCTACCGTCCGGTACTCAAATGTCTTCAAAGCCTCTGGAAACAAGCATCTGCTTGAGGACTTTCTCATCTCTACTTTGCCAAATACTTTGAAATTGAACGCCCGTCCGTGCTCCGCCCCTTTCCCAAAGAGACCTTTCACTCGTGCTGGAATCCTTAATGAAGAAGCCATATGAACCCATCCAAACCTGCCACATTAATCACCTAACAAGAAAAACGGTCTTCCTGACTTCGCTCACCGCAAGTCTTCGAAGCAGCACAATGCAGGCTCTCTCCAATGACCCAGCTTACTGCTTCTTCTTTGACAACTGCAAATTCATTCACCTGAGGCCTTGTCCTTATTTTCGGGCCAAGACATAGAAACCATCCGAACCTTTGAAGCCAATGATCATTCCAGCACTCACAAACATCACGGGCGACGAACCCGAAAGACCGCTCTGGCTAGTCCGGGCTCTACGCTCTTATCTCAAACGGACAGCTGACCCTGAATGCCGAAGTATCGACTCCAACTTTTCCTATCGTTCTCCAAAGGCACTAACGTAACGTCAGCCACAATGATAGCAAACTGGATCAAGAGAGTCATCCACAGCGCTTATGACGACCAGAATATCAGTTGCACCGACATCAAAGTCACCGCACACGAACTTAGGAACTTTCAACCTCATAGGCATTTCGCAATCAGGTCTCCATCGCCTAAATCCTTCAGACTGCATCATGGAGAAGTCAAACCACCAGTCACTACTTCAGGGACAGGTCAAGACAGGAAGATGGACTACATCGTCTGCGTTCAATAGTAACAGCCAGATGTGTTGTCCAGCCTCCCTTAAGCATTTAATACAGAAATGAAGACCTCCAGAAGACGGAAGCAAGATCGCCTGGTAGAAGACCTCCGGAAGATGGAAGCAAGACCTCATCTCTAACAAAAGGGCCCTTTTAGGGCCACCACATCCTACGAAAGAGATCCAAATACCTGTTTACGTTTATTTTTCAATAAAGTGCGAAGTTTTGTTAAACTTTTTGGGGGGACCAGTCCACAACCTGGGGAAACCTTCATGAAGGTGCCCGCCACTTATATTGACGAGGTCAACTGTAAATGCAATTACATTTATAGGTAGTAGAAATTTTCGTGCTGCCGACTAGAAACCTAAATTTTTCCGGGGTCAAAATTGGTTTCTATTGTCTTAACGAAATTTATACTACCTGTAAATACCCACCCTACCTCCCCTCTTGAGTCACCATCATGTATGACGTATCGAGAGGAAAAAAGATGGCGGCCGCGCCCGGGCCGTATTCTTTTATATGGGGTTGCGCACTGGCCGGATGTAGAGAGCGAAAAAACCTCAAGATATAAAGAGCACCCAGAAACTGAATGCAAATAAATTTACATGTAGTATAAATTTTCGTTAAGACGATAGAAACCAATTTTGACCCCAGAATTTAGTCTTTTTAAACACGTTCTACAATTCACTTATAAGCAGGAAGCAGAGAGGAGAGATTCCCTTTCTTGATATTCTAATAAAGCGACAGAGTGATGACACCGTGTTTTTCTCTCCATACTCGAAGCCAACAACAACTACCAGAGGGTTGCCATATAATTCTGGCGACCCGAAGGGGCAATTGATGAACGTGGCCAAGAGTGAATTCATTAGAGTTGTACGACACTCAAGCACGAGTGAGATTACCATCAAGAATCTACAGTCCACCAAAGGAAGGTTCATTGAACTGAAGTATCCAGCGGGACTTGTAAATCGTTTGATGAAAGAAGCCCAAGCAATTGGAAAGAAGGAGGTCAAAGAAAGAAATGATGTGGGAGCATGTGAAAAAGATGAGACCACTGATGGAGTACCAGGTTTAAAACGAGTCGGAGTTACCAACCTTGATGAGGAGTAAGTGATGGTATACAACATGAGCTTAAAAAATGTGGGATTGGCACGTTTTTGAAAAATGTTAAAAATCTTAAATCGATGATCCTCCACAAGAAGAAAAGTGGCACTGACCAGAGATAACCGCTCACAAGAAAAGAAGGACATGGAAGACGAGCTGAAAAAAAGTTAAGGGAGTGCGAGGAATGCCCAGCCGTTTATATTGGCGAGACTAGAAAAGGTGTCCACGAAAGAGTGAGTCCGCACCTGGCCAAAACCAAGTAGAGACCAAGCAGCATTGTCACCCACATGATGTACACGTGGCACAAGATAGTCTGGAGCCGCACACAAACACGCCTAGAGTCAAATTCCAGAAAGGACGTGCATTTGAGGGGCCTTGAATCCCTGGCATTTCAGCATGAAATATCATGAGGTTCAGTGCTTATGAATCTACAAGGCCTCTCAAATCCTTCGATCCAACATATTATTAGCAGAGACTTGAGCGAACACCTTAACGAAAAAGTGCCATAGTGAGCAGCTGTGAGTGCCACCTAGTAAATATGGGAGGCTATGTGCCAGAGTCGCGTCGGAGTCATCTACTATTTTCACAGCAATCGATGCATGTCGGACAATGTAAATAATGTAAGTCTTGTAAATGTAAGCTTCGTGTGGTGGCCTGATAAAGACAGTAGCTATTTTTTTCCATCTGCAAGGCTATTTTTTCCATCTTTAGTCATTGACACCTGTTGAAAATTAGCAAATTGGTAGGATTTGTTTATATTGAATTTGAGCATGATTTCGTGTGTTAGAACAGTAAAGACTCCATTGATCAGCTTCTTAGTCCCCCCCCTCCCCCATAAGTACCAAACCGATCAGTAAAAATATGACTGGTCTACCCATCAATCATACTAGCTAACAACTACAACTGATGCATTTGTAGGGAGTAAAATTGGATAATTTGTGCTTTTGGAAATGTACTGAGGATTATTAACGTGTTAAGAAATTGGTTTCTATCATCGGCAATTGACCGGCAACTTTCTTAATTTCAACCGCTACTGATTTGTACTGATCACACCCGGCAAATAAGGGTTTGGCAATTTTGATTACAGCCTTACTAGACAGAGATGAAAAGTCCCTGGTTTCAAAGTTCATGTGTTTTTGAGTTTTCTTTAGAGCCCGTACACCAAGTGTAGATTTATTTTGGGGCTTATAACGCTCCAATATAAAAACAAATGGTAATATATTTTTGTAATAAACTGGAGCAAGGATTCATATTTGTATTCATTATTCGTGTGATATTTACAGCGCTTCTAGACTCAGGCGCTCCGTGCACAGTTCCTGTGGACGAAGCTGGACTACTGTGGGACGGCATTTGCCTCGCTTTCCTCCTCTTGCAGAAGAGATTTTTTTGTAGTTATTATTTCCCTCATCTTGTAACCGAAATGAAGGCTCAAGCAGCCCTCGCCAACAGGTAAGCTGGAGAGCTAGTTATGTATTAAAACTAAAGAGAATTGGTTGACTCTTTGCGTTTATTTAATACTGTAGAGATTCACTCTCTCACACATACTTTTTTTCACTTCCGTCCAAAAATACTTCCGTTTAGTTATTTGCTAATTATCATTTAATTATGCTCAATGTCCAAACACTCAATCTAAAAATCTTCATTCGCTCACCACCAAATGGCTACCTGCTCATTTCCCAGCAGGCACTGCCATTTGTTCCTCAGTCTATTGTGTGGGCCCAACCAAAATGGCTGTACTTCGCTCTGCTTCGTGCAGAAATGCCAAAAATAGAAGTAAAGTTTTGATTAACAAATAACACAATGGAAGTGAGCTCGCATGTTAAAATTCCTAGAGGAGAGACAAGCACCGTGTAGGCGTTAAAGATCTGGTAATTTTAGACTTACTCCTTGCGTTAAGTGCCTTTGGCACTCTGAAATAATTACCTGTTAGTTGCACAACAGGAATTATCCTTAAAATCAAATTAATGTAGTGCATTCCCAACCACAGCTTCTCAGAATCCTGTCAGATTAGTATGAATTGTACTAAGTCTAGCAATTATGCCCCCGATTTTAAGTGTACCTGATATTATTCTTTTGGAAGCTGTGAATCACGTTTAAATATGTGTGCCATTTGTTGCCCTATTTTGATCCCAATATAAACGGTGGTGTTAAGGCCTGACACCACTTTCTGATTCGTAAGGTGATTCATTGCCTTCGGCTGTTATTTTACACCCGTGGACAATATTTTGCCCCCTACGGACGTAGTTTCGTATGTCAGTGCTGCCCTGTAGGAATGGGTCAGTTTCATTTTTTGACCTAGTTTCCGATTTCGGTTTTACGTGCCCACAAAACTTTTGGTATCGGTATCAGTTTTTGCCCCCCCCCCCCCTTCCACACCTGATTTTTCTAGTTTTTTCTTTTTTTTCTTTTTGTAACAGTAATATCACTAGCTTCCAACTCGCTCCTGCGTTTACTTTCAGCAGCTTCATTGACCATGTGTCTGGCTGTGGCAACATTTTCCTTCACTGTTCTCTTTTTTTATGACTAGCTTTTTTAATGACAGCTTTGCTATCAATTGAAAATGATAATCATTTAAAAATTAAAAACAACAAATCAATCTTTGATTTTTTGAACACCGTACGAAAAACCGACACAAAATCAGAATCGGTTTCGGTTTTAGTTTTTAGTAAAAACCGAAAATTTGGTTTCGGTTACTGACCCGTCCCTACTGCCCTAAGCACTTGATTAAATACCTTGAAGTCAGAAATATAATCGGTGAAATATGAAGTCAAATCTCAGCTCGGCGAATGCTTAGTTCCTAGGTGCCATGAAAATAATCATTACCTTTTTCTTACTTCCTGCAAATACTTACCTTCAGTAATTATGCTAAAACCACCTTTTTACGCTATTTACTGCTCGCTTATGAACTAAAAACACCATTTTTTACGTTCACCCTAAGCTTTTCTCCACTGCCGCCAGGCGGCGCTGCACGTCCTTACCGACGTCAGCGCCCCCACCAGTCCAACCGCATCACTTTTCGAGCACTCCCATCGTGGATGGTTGTGCGAGTTTTTACTGCGTGCTTCGCGAATTAACCAACGCGTATTATGGACTACAACAACGGACTTCGATGTCAAGAAGTGGATCCGACGAGCGGCTTATTGGAAAGCAGCACGGTGGGAACAGGATCGAAGCTCGGCAACGGTCGGTAGACGGTAGGCTTAACGGATACGGCCATGCCGGCGGTGTGTTTTGGTCGGCCGTCGTGGCCGAGGGCAAGATGGCGGCCGAGAATGAAGCCTTTGTGATTCGTGGTTACGGAGGCGTCGTTGCCTCCCGTTCTTCCCCGGGATGTTGTTCGTGTTGAAATATCATTTTTTTTTTCATGCAGATGGTGATTTGTAGAGTGAGCCAGTGGAGTTGTCACCGTCCCGCAAGGCAGGTCCGTGCCGATCCGATGGCGGGCGTTAGGTGAGTGGCCGACAGTGGCGGTAAGTTGAAAACCGGTAGTGTTGAGAGGATGAATAGGACGACCGCTCCCGGTGGGGAAAATAGCGGTGCGGTTCCTACACTGAGTGGTAAAAAGCCGGCCACGGGCGCTGTCCGTGGTCCGACTATCCCAGCAAAAAAAAAAAAAAAAAAAAAAAAAAAAAAAAAAAAAGTTGCAAGTGCCGCGTTTGGACATAATTGCAATGCTGGTTGAGCCGAGGGGTGCAAATTGAAGCCGGTTTTTAACCGGACCCACGCTGTCGCCACTGGCAACACGTGTGTAGCACCATCGGCGACACTCAGTAGCTACTAGACGCTGATGCAGCGGGACAAATTGTCGCCGTCCTGTAGCCAGTTGTCACCAGGAAAAGTAGCTGTATGACGCTGACGCAGCGGGACACATCGTCGCCGTTCTGTGGCCAGTTGTCATCAGGGTAAGTAGCTGTTATGACGCTGACGCAGCGGGACACATTGTCGCCGTTCTGTAGCCAGTTGTCGCCAGGGAAAATAGCTGTATGACGCTGACGCAGCGGGACACATCGTCGCCGTTCTGTAGCCAGTTGTCACCAGGGTAAGTAGCTATTATGACGCTGACGCAGCGGGACACATTGTCGCCGTTCTGTTGCCAGTTGTCACGTTAAGGGTGTCACATGTCGCCGGTGAGCATTGTGTCGCCAATGGTATGGTGAGTGTCTCCATGGGCGTTTGCCCATAGGCCTATGTGTTTATGATATGTTAGGGTATGTTTACATTAATCGTTATTGCCTCTACATTTCTTTGGTCCTGGAATGGCAGCTGCGTTGGCTCCTGCGGTGTGCATCAAGACATGGTCTCACTGGAGTTTGGCAACTTGGACGGTTAGTACTATGGGTTTGAAGTAGGGCTCTCCCCCCTCCTTTTGCCTTCGACTGTCTTCTCTTCCTTGGGTCCTTAGGCTGAGTGGGGGGATGAATCTGATGCCCTTTGGGGTCTGGCCGCTATATGCGGTCGCGCGGGGCCACTATGCCCAATTTTTTCTTGCGAATCGCAAACAAGTTTTATTGTGTATGCATTGTTGCCTCTTAAGGTCAAACCAAAACATGTGAATGGAGCTGTAGTTTGTTCATCTGGTTCGAGTACGAGTTCCCTTGGCTTAAGTAGGAATCAGAAGGGGGACTTTAAAGTATGTGTTGAACTTATATCAATTAAGTCGGTTTCTGTGGAAACCTGACACTCGAGGCTTGGTCATCAGCGTAAATTGGGCCCAATACATTTCCATAACTCCAAGGTGGTACATGGATACTAGTGAGTGAAGCCTAACTCTCCTCTGTGTGAGGTCTGCAAGGTAACCAAATCGACTAGGACCAGTTTTAAGGGTATTGGTGCTTTGCAGAGTAAGAAGCCCCTCTAACTCCTTCACATGGATGTTTGGGGCCCAAGTCGCACGGTATCCTTGGGTAATTGTAGATATGTGCTTACTTTACTTGATTATTCTCGTTATGCAGGGGTGTTTCCCATCGCTAAGGGAAGCGATGTGTTTCAAACGTTGTTGACTTTCGTGCCAGGAGGGAAAGACAATTTAGCTTCAACTTTGTAAATGTTCGCACGGACTGAGGTACGGAATTTTGTGATTATTTATGTAGGTTGGGTATCAGATATCAGCGAACCAATGCCTACTCACCAGCTATGGCTGGAATCGCTAGGCGATTTAACCGCACGTTGTTAGAAGGGGTACGTGCAATACTTCACGAGACGTCTCTGCCACGCAATCTTGGGTAGAATTTGTATGTACGTTCACCTACCTGAAGCATAGGTGCCCTCACTCATACTTAGGCTTTAGGGTCCCTTGTACGTTTTTGTTTGTTCGAGGTGTATCAGTCAGACATTACGAAGACCTGGTGCAATGTGTTATGTACACTTCCATAAGCCGGGAAGGGATACCCTTGACGTTAAAGCTGGGAGGGGGTATTCATTGGCTATGCGGTAGACAGTAGGATATAGAGTGGAATCCCCATACTTACTTGGTCATTGAAACTAAACATGTAACGGTTGGTGAGGTTTAGTTATGGGGAAGGGAGGTGGTCCTTGCAGTATAGGCCTCAGAGTGTGCCCAAACCCAGTCTAAGTGCAACTACGTTTAACCGTGGGATGGGACTTAGTTCGGGTACGGTGTCAGAATCGGATGGTAATTCTAGGGTAGAAGCAGAAGTTATGACTGAGGGCCCACTAACCATTGAAGAAGTTCCTCCTCGACCATTCATTCGTAGTAATAGTGTAGGCTCCTCCCCCAAATTGGCTCCTTTAGATTTTCAGTATTGGTGTAGGGACGTAGTAGTCCGTCAGACGGGGCAAAGGGTAGGTAGGTTGGATGTGTACTATCACACCCCAGATGGAATTATGTTCTGCAGTGTTAATGATGTCAAATAATATTGTGTAGAACGGGGATGTCAGTTTGAACCACTGTTCGGTGTTAGGGGTAGACGAACACCTGTTTTCGGA
>JAHWFP010061127.1:0-59587 GCA_023313725.1 Lithobius niger
CAAATTGTACTAGAAAGTGGTGGAAAGTCTTAAAAACGATTTTTTTTCAGCAATGAAATTTTTCTGTTGAATGTATATGTGCCACTTAAGGATGATGGTAACTAATGCACTCCTCTGCCTCAATCTGAAAACCCTCAGGATCAGCGTAACAAGGTTTTTTTTTGTCGGAGCTTAGGAACTCGATAACTGATGTTAATTGGGAGGAACTTGTTTTCCAAACACGCCCAGGTATTGAACAGACCTGGTCTTGTTTTCATGATGTACTGAAAAACCACATCGAACTGAGTAAGGAGAAACCAAAATATTCCTCTAGTGCAACTAAACTTCCAAAACATATTATTAAAATTCAACAGCGTAAACTGAAGCTTTGGAAAGTTTATAAAGGAAACCCTCTTAGTGTAAATCAAACTAACGTCGTACGTAGGCTTTATTCTGACACTGTAAAGTCATGGTTTAAAGCTTTCGAAGAAAAAACAGCTGCACTTTTTAGGTTTTATAAACAGAAAACAAAAACTTCAAGACTACTTCCCCCATTTAAATTAGGAAATACATTCCTCACCGACCATCTAAGCAAGGCAGAGACTCTAAGCTCTATTTTTGCAGCAAATTCTATTAAGGATGATGGTAACCGATGCACTCCTCTGCCTCAAACTGAAAACCCTCGGGATCAGTGCAACATGGTTTTCTTTTCGGAGAAAACCGTGTTAAGAGCTTTAGACAATCTTAAACCGAGCGTTTCTTGTGGTCCAGACGGCATGTCAGCGTACCTCCTTAAACAAATTAGCAGATAGATATGTGTTCCAGTATCTAGGTTGTTTACTAGGTCATTTGAACAGGGAAGGCTGCCTTCAATCTGGAGCACTGCACTTGTGGTCCCTGTATTTAAAAAGGGTTCTCCTTCGGACCGTACAAATTATCGACCATTTTCCCTTACGTGTGTGATTTGTAGGGTTATGAAGTCAGTTATTCGTGATACAATCATGTTGTTTCTGGTAAAATATTATATTATTGACAGTGATCAGTTTGACTTTATGCCTGGCAGGTCTGCGTCTCACCAACTATTAATGGTGTTAGATCGCTGGTCTTTTGCTGCTGATGTGGGGGTGCCGAGCGACACGATTTACTTCGACTTCAAGAAGGCATTTGAGTCTGTAATTTATCGTAAACTAATGATGGTTAGCAGTTGTGGTATTGGTGGCAAACGTTGGAGATGGCTGGAGGCATTCCTTCGAAATCGTTCACAGCAGGTGGTTGTCGCGAATGTACATTCCTCACGATAAATTATACGTTGCGGGGTTCCACAGGGGTCCATGCTCGGTCCCCTATTGTTCATTATTTATATAAACGACCTTAAGTTCGCATTTGATAACACCTGCGGTTTTAAATTTGCCAACGATATAAAAATCGGGGCAGAAAATACTTGTTCGGGCCAATCTTTGGCTTTGGCAGAAGAAATCTTGCAAGTCAAGACGTGGTCCGAAACTTGGCAAATGCCACTTTCGGTGCATAAATGCCTCTCTTTCCATGTTGGAAACTCGAATGACCGCCACTGCTACTCTCTTGAAAATGCGTTCCTACCATCACTTGATGAAGTAAAGGACCTTGGCATTTGGTTTACATCAGATCTGAAGTCATTCCTTCATTGGCAAAGATCTATGCAGTGGCATTTAAACATTTGGCTGTAGTCAACAGAAGCTTTATTTCTGGAAAACTGAAAACAAAAATTTGGACATTTAAAGTCTTCGTTCGTCCCATTTTGGAATATGCATCGCCCGTTTGGTTTCCTTATCTAGCGAAGGACATTGATCTGTTGGAGTCGATCCAGCGTAAATTCACCAAAAGACTGCCAGGCTTACGGGACCTTCACCGAGGCTTTCTAGATGTGGATTGGAACTTCTAGAGCTACGTAAGATTAGGTCAGACTTCGTCTTAACATATAAGATTCTCCATGATCTTACGTCGATCGATCTTCCGTTTTTTGATTTTTCACCTTCTGTACACTTCACTAGAGGCCATCCGTGGAAACTTGCAATACAGGAGTCTAAAACTAATTGTAGGAAGCATTTTTTTTCGCTTCGAGTCGTCAGGATTTGGAATGCCCTAAGCTCAGCAATTGTGGTGAGAAATAGTGTACAGAGTTTCCGCGAGTCGCTCCGTGGAGAACTCCTTTATTCGTTCTTGGTCAGACCGAATTAAATAGGAGTTTTTAGATTAGGCCCGGAGTAAGCGGCACACCACTCTTTTGGTTCCTGACCACACTATGTAACGAATTTTATTTTATTTTATTTATTTTATTATACAAGTGTTCATTGAAATTTCCTATAAAAGAAACTAACACATTTGCTCTTGAGTAATCACCAATTACTTTGTTGCAGTTGAAGCAAAGCAAGCTAAAGTCCGTGCTGATATTAAGGACCACGAGGATGCAATTTCCGAAACACTCAATGACACACTTTTAAGCCTAAAACCTCACATGAGTACTGGACTATTCGACCTTGGGATTCCTTCACTCGACCCTCTCAAAATGAATTCTTTCACGCTGGGACCACTCGATATTGGCATGGTACAACTACGAATAGCCAATTTCAAAAACGTTGTGGTAAGTGTTTCGGATTTGGTCACTACCATTTCAGATGCAATTATAGCTTGGTCAGAAACTTGCAGTTGCTTCCATAACTGCAGGATTTTTCTCTCCACTAAAAACGTGAATACTAGAAGTACTAAAATGTAAAAACTAGTAGTCACTACCAAACACAAATGAACGATGTCACAGAGTATACTTGCTTCCATCCCATCTACAAATTAGTTCAATGACCCAATAGTACTGCAAGACGAAACAATTCAGCATCAGTTACTAAATTTCTGTATTATCTAGTTAGAATGTAAAATTTGTTTGGCACTTTTAGAACTTTTGAGACAAAAAGTATGCTTAAAGGAAAACTAAACACTTCCATCTTAAATTTCACTATTGTTAGTTAGGTACGAAAAAAGCAAGATGAAAGTTGTGCAAAGTTTCCAACATTCTTATTAATTAAGCAATAGTTAATTTAGAAACTAAGTTTGATGTTTCCATGGCGCGAGACAGCGAACGCGATTTCCTCGCATGGTGCTGATGTCACACTTCATCACCTTGGACCTTGGAGGAATGATGTCATCGTAACATACTAGCGAGTGCGCGCTGGCTTGTGCTTCTAATATATGGCAGCTGTGAGACTGGACAGCTCTGACCAAAACAGCGCGAACCAAAACTCAATCGCTGCATAATTTATTAAATTAAAGTATTCAAGAAAGTAGCTACCGTGATTGTTACCGCTACAAAGCTCGTGAAAGTTCGTTCAGCTAGGCGGTAATCCAGTCAACGCGAAATGCTGGGCAGATAAGCGATTGGACAGTGTCCACTTGTTGCTCGTGGGGAGGGAGAAGCAGATTAGGGGGCGCGCTACATTTGAAAGCATCTGTTTTTTGCTAGCAGTAAGGAATGTGAGAGCCGAGCGCGATCTTGCCTGAGCTTATTGGGCGCATGTGCCAACGGGTGATAAGTGTGACATCACACAAACGAGACTTGCTTGTGTTGATCGCACGAACGAAGAATTCGTCTGCTAGAATGAAGACTTTAATACATTACTACGTAATAACTATAAAGCCTGAGTGGTTTTCGTCCCTCTCACATGTTTTTTAAGTGTCTTAATTAACGGTACTGAAATTTGAGATGGAAGGGTTTAGCTTTACTTTAATGTCATACATTACAAGCAAAATCAGCAAATATGAAGGTCCTTAAAACTTACACAAGTCCACCAACTTTTACTCACCAAACAACTATAATTTTCGCAAATTTTCTACCCTATAGTGGGCTTTATCAAGATAGTGAAATAGATAGTAAAGCATAGGAAACGTCCATACGTTGTTGGTCATTTTCCATAAGGGAAAAAAAAAAAAACTATAGACTCGTTTTCTTCCAGAATCACACTCTCCAATGGGTCATTTTCATTGCCTAACCGCATTCGCTGCAACTCTATGTTTATGGCAATTTACGAAGACAAAATCATAATTGGAGTGTTGAAGACACTGTCCAGCATACATCGTCCCTAACTCATCAATTCCGCTTATAAAGCTTTAGTGGAGTTCAAAACTTATTGTATTCTTCTATCCTGTGTTTTGAAGCATAAATCACAAAACGTAACCACGCACCATTCAGAACAAGTTTAACTCTTCATTAAGAAATAAGTCGGAAGTGTGTAATTCTGAACTTACCAGGCCCTTCCTATACAGGGTGTCTCAGAAGTCATGGTCATAAATCGACAGGGAAGTAGAACTGATCACATCTATAAAAAAATAAAAACAATAATACATATGACTGAAATGACTCGTTTCCGAGATAATGGGGCCTGTTCCCCAGGGTGACACAGGCATACTCAGCCAACTTTCAGGGGCAGCGCACCACATGCTTAAAAAATGAAACAACACGTGACGGTGAAGACACTCTTAGGAACGAACCGTTCCTTACAAAGTTATTGCTCATCCGTCCTAGACGAGGCGCCCACACATTAGGGTTGTAGGTCCCCCTCCCGGCTAGGTAATTGCTAGAAACAAAGCAAAACGCCAAAAAAAATAGTAAGTTGGAATCGCCTAGACGGTGGCTTTGACCACTTCCCCAGAAGGAACCTTTCGTGCCTCATACAGACTGAAAACGTTGTTGTACACTACCATGACGAAACTGTTGGAGTTCATACAAATGTTCGAAGCGGCCCTCGTTTGCTTGCATACATGACGCCGCTCTTCTACTGAGAGACAAGTGAATCCTTGCACAGACCCCCTGGTTCTGCATAACCTGCTGAAATGCATCATGAACACGTTGGCGCAATTCTGCCTCAGTGTCCCCTCAGGTAGCCCCAGATGCAGTAGTCTAACGGATTGAGATCAGGTGAACAGGGAGGCCATGGAATTGGGCCTCCTTGGCCAATCCATCTCTCCCCAAACTGTTCGTTTAGATACTGCCTCACAGCAAGCAGGAAGTGGGGTGGTGCCCCGTCGTGCTGGAACACCATCCTCTGTCGTGTCCCCAGTGAGATGTCCTCGAGCAGACCAGGTAATTCATACTGAATGAGAAGTTTTACGTTCGTCTACCAAACCAAGTTTGACTTTTTTTTCATCATGGCTGTGTAGCATGTGCAACAACGCTTTCAGTCTGCATGAGGCACGAAAGGTTCCTTCTGGGGAAGCGGTCAAAGCCACTGTCTAGGCGATTCCAACTTTCTACTTTTTTTTGGCGTTTTGTTTTGTTTCTAGCAATTACGTAGCCGAGGGGGGGGGGAGACCTACAACCCTAATGTGTGGGCGCCTCGTCTAGGACAGATTAACAATAACTTTGTAAGGAACGGTTCGTTCCTAAGCGTGTCTTCACCGTCACGTGTTGTTTCACTTTTTAAGCATATGGTGCGCTGCCCCTGAAAGTTGGCTGACTATGCCTGTGTCACCCTGGGGAACAGGCCCAGTTATCTCGGAAACTGAGTCATTTCCGGCGTATGTATTATAGGTTTTTTTAATAGATGTGACCAGTTCTACCTCCCTGTCGATTTATGACCATGACTTCTGAGACACCCTGTATACAATATTATGCAGTGTCAAACATATGTTCCATTTGTTTATATTTTGCGTAGTGGATGAATGAGTATTTGCATCGGTTAACCAGGCTTGAAATCTAGAGTGGGAACTCCTAACAAATGATAGTGCAAGTACTGCAAATACTGTAACTAAAAACGGTCTCTGTAACTGATCAAAATGTGTCAGAAGTGTTAGTCTGACTCAGTGCTTGCATCGGCTGATCTTTTGTCGCATCTTCTGTCACTAACAATCTTCTTAGAAATCGAACCTGCAAAAATGTTCCTGGGGTATCGTTTCACAACTTTTTTTTTCATCTGAATTCCATGTTTTTTTTAAGTTCAAGATTGTTTAAAATTGATTTCTATAGTTACAAAAAAATGTTTAAAATAAGAGATCTGAAATACAGCCAGCTACCAATTACCAGCTATACTATTGTTGTCGAACTGAGATCATGAAATTGGGTGTTAAATAATAGGCTATCAGCCACTTTCCATGGAGAGATCCAACAATGGTTCGGCCCGCAGGGCCTCAACATTGTTATATCTCACTTTTCGGAAAGTGGCTGTAAACTATACTGAACACTACCTAAATGCTTAATGCAAAATGATTTTCGTGAAAGTCAAGACCACGAATTTACGGAAAGTGAACCTTGCGAATATGAACTGAAGCGAATGTGAACTGGTGCCATAATGCGTGATCTTTTCATTTTGCAACTGTGTCTTTTCCTGTTATGTATGGGGAATTTTTTTTCAATAAATTTCTAGAAGCCTTATGGCATTTGAAGCAAACGGGTTGTATAGACGAACCGGCTAAATTTTGAACCTTACTAGACGTTTTTGAAAGTGTTTTAAGGGGAGGTAGAGAGGGGTTAACCTGGGGATTCGAACCAGGAAACCTCCCATCATTGCATCTGACCGAAACAATTTCCAGAAAAATGTGCCAGAACAGATTCTATTCCTGCTGAAAGAGGATGGTAGCCTCTCACATTTCCCTGACCGGCATAAACAGCCAAGAACTTTGGTAGGGTCTCATTTCCAGTGTTTTAACTAATTCGGTATGCAGTTATGCAGTTATAATGTGTTAGGAAAAATCAAATTTAGGCATACATTTAATTTTTCATAAATTCTATTCATTCACGAAAATTGGAACTAAGCCATCGGCGAAAATCATACATTAGAATAACATAGTACAGTAAGCCATTTTTATGCCCTTACATTTTATTCAAGTGACGTGACCCAGATTCGAACGAGAGAGCCGCTCCATCTTCAGATCACTGCCATACTGCCTTTCCCGATATGGCCACTTGTCCACTGGTATAAAGATAACTCACTAAACCTGTTATTAAGGTTACAACCATGACCAGGAAAATCATACAGTAGAATAATGTAGTACAGTTAGCCACCTTTATGCACTTACATTTCATTCAAGTGAACCGGTCCATTTTCAGGACATAGCAACACCGTCTTTACCAATATGGGCACTTGTCCACTGGCACAAAGATAACTCACTGAACCCATTATTAGGGTCACAATGTGCTGGGACACAGGCAATGGAGAGGGCAACAAGTCAATAAACACTCATAAGGCTTATCAAAGGATAAAAAAGGATTTTATCCTCGTTAGAGTAAAAATAATTATTTCGTTAAAGTAAAAATAAAAAAAAAAGGGAACGAAAATATTACAAACATAGGACAACCGGGGTTACACAGTGACAGAAATATAAAGCTATTTCTATCAAGTAACATACGTGATCTTGCAGATATAAGTAGAAAAACAAGCTATGAGAAATAGCTATTATTTATAATTTTGATTTGTTTCTTGGACGTACATTGCTTTAGTTATACAATAATAAAATAAAAACAAAACAAAAATGCTAGTAATCTGACAATGCAAAACTGAAATTGACAGTACAAATCGTAGAAGTTGTCTGTGTGATTTGCTCTGTCCAAATACCTTACTTAATTTTGTTATTATTTCTTGTACAATACCTATCGTTTTGCAGTATAAACTAGCAAAACTTATTGTCAGACTGTGACATTGTAAATAACCATACAAACCATAGATGACAGCAGAAGTTATGTATTATTTGTACTGTCCTGAAGTTTTACTTACTGTTCATTTATTGTTTCCATTACAATAGCAATGTTTTACAATAAAATAAAACAATGCTTATTGTCACACAATATAAAATTGTAATGGACAATGCAAGCCACATGAGACAGTAAAGGTTGTCTACGGTTTGTATTGTCCACAATCCCATACTTACTGTTCATCTATTGTTTTGTCGGACAACACAAGATTGTGAAACCCTGTTCAGCTGTTGTTTCCTGTATAGTAGAGAACTATGAGGAACAATAAGATTTAGTTACGACAATAGAAAACAGTAAACGACTATACCAGACCATAGAAAACACTCAGTTGCAGGACAGTAGACTATATTGGTATTTGGTTATTGTTCGCATTGATATTATCACCAGGTAGTGCAATGGCCCAGGTTGCCACTGCGCCACACAGAGACGTTAAACAAATCCCAAATCCATACCAAGATAGGGGGCCATATTAGAGTCGGACATTATTAGTCATTGTCACGTTTTTGTAATTTTGAAATTTTACTGATTTTTTTAGCACTTTTTGACACTGTTTACACTTTTTTCTAATTTTTCCCCATTTTTTTCCCCTGCTGTTTTTCTGGAATTTAGTGTTTTTTCGAAAGCATGGAAATGACCGGATAGTGTGTCAGAATTACATATTATATTACTGCTCTTAAAAAAAATAGCACTGCAAGTTAACAGCTTTTGTTGCAAAAGTATGATACCGTCTAGGGAGATTTCGACAAGTGCTGAAGAATCTCAACAGTCAACAATGAATTTGCAAATGGAAAACATAAAAATGTTGCTAAAAATTTGTTTGGCCTCTTTAACTGCCTGTGACTGGTTTTAATAGCAGTTCATATGATTTAGGTGTAACAAACGCGTGTTTTTTACTGATCTGCTGCAGTATAAATGAACTAAATTTATTATTACACAACACACTAAGTTTCTATGTATTCATACTGACTCAGTAAAATTTGTAGCCATTTGTAGCTATCTAGCATCAGGTTATAGCTATTCCGAATATTTTAAAGGCCTATTGTGTATAACCAACAAAGATTTTTTCCCCATGCGAGTAGAAAAACTTACTAATGAAACACTTATTCCTCATGAGACATTTTAGTCATCACTGGAAAAAGTTATCACTTCTGAATATTACTTATACCGTCAAGAAATCTTGGGAAAAAATGTAGTCAAGCACTAAACTGTATTAATGTGCATGTATTGACTATTTATTACAATTTTTCGTTGTTCTACCGACTTAATTAAAGAATCACCATAAAAGCACAACTGTTATGCTGTATTTTGTAAAGTGCATGGGTTGACGGTGACATGCTGCCATGTTTGACCAACATTATTCTGCAAGTCAATACCACCTGAAATATGACAGAACCTTAAAGCAATGATAAATCGGGAACAAAGCCAATAGGGAGAAAGCTCCCACCATACACACCCCCTCCCCCGTAACCACCCATAAAGAAAAGTCAGCTGGTCCCTTATATACTATTTATTAATGTTGAGATCAGATTAATGACCATTCATAAATTTGTCTCATAAATTTGGTACTATTAATTAATATTTAGCACAGACACCCCACGGGATAGAGTAAACCATATCTTTCACTTCATTCAGAACTATTTTCTTTCTTAGCCTAAGGTACTGTTTAAGGGTACTATTCTTGGAAGGAATAACAGTTAACTTCTCAGTATACCTCATACTTTCGACAGCTTCAAAAATTGGTGAAGTAGGGAAGGTAAGAAGTATTAAGGTATGGAATACACTTCTTGTGCGGCTTGTTTATCCTCTTCTTGTTTGCAATGTAATCAACAATAGGATTTGGGTACCAATTATTCAGAATTTATAGCGAATGTAGGTTAATTCAGAAAGTAATTCAGATGTGGCCAAAGGGTGGCAAGCCACCTTAAAACTTTATTCTTCATGTGAAGGAAATCGGTTTTAACAAGCTTTGTTAGCAGTCCCTGAACCTTGGGTGAGGCTAGATGTGAATTTGTAATTATTAAATGGGCTGCCTCTTTATTATAAAAGCCTTAACATTTTCATAGTTTGCAGTAAAGTTTTGATGCGGTTTATTGTTGGATGTTGTCCTCCTCAAGCATTTTGCCGTTAATGAACTCTTTTACAGCAGTTATGTTGAATAAACTATTCACTTAACCCTTTTGATGCTTAGCTGGGTGGCACGAACCTAACAGCTGTTCATGCATGTAATAAAATCCAGCTCTATTGTATGGCTTCATTAAGATATTAACCCCAGCGGAAGTTGCATTTTTTATAGAATGAAAAGCCTGCTGTGCCCAATACAATTTAACGAAATTTTAACATCCATTCTAGCTCATGTCTGGTTTAATCAGAGCTACCGAAATAATCCTTAGTTTTCCTAGTTTCATTGTAGCCTTGACTGGAAAAAATCTTTAAGGTTTCGCATCTCAATTGAAGCTCTGTTTGCCTTTCTGTCATATCAAAGCACATGGAGAATGCACATGGGCTGGAAAACGTCCAATTATTGGTCTTCGTTTGCATATAATTACTACTAATTGTAAAAACTGAATACATGGTTACGAAGCCACAAACTCCGAGATAGCATGTACGCATCAATACCAACGTTTTATTATATTTTGAAACTCTAAACTGCCTAAAAATTTAGTGTGGTTGTTTCCGGCTACATTGGAATGCTTGGAAGTGTTGCCAAGTTAGAATCGGCTAATTTAGAGCACTGAAAATGGCCTACGTGACCTGGAACCTGGAAGTGTTTTGGGCAACTTTCCGTAACTTTACTTCCCAGTTCCAATACAGGTGTAAAAGGTTTTACCAAACCGACTCGTGGTCTCACACTTTGCCAAGGGTGAAGGGGGCCTCACAGTTAATACCTGGATGGCTGATGGCATGTGAACGATATTTTGATTAATAAAAATAAATACAGTTACGTTATATAGAGCCTTATTAAAAGGAAAACAAAACCTTTACACATTTCATTGTCATCCATGGCATATATACTTGTGTATACTCTTAATATTTTTGAACTTTCTGCTGCAGTGGTTGATATACGATATGTACTGCAAAAGGCACAATTTTAACAAAACTTGGAGAACAAAAAAAAATGGATATGTGGAAAAAACTTTGCATCAAGTTTACATTTGGATAGGAGTGACGTGACGTCACGCTTTGACTAACTGGAAAAGGAAAACAAAAACAGCACTCGTCCGACTTCTCCCTAAAATAAAAAAATAGGCGCAGCTTTGATCGTGCAATGGCTGAAGCTGGGTTTTAGTATCGTCGATTTCCCGAACGTGTGTCACTGACTTCAGATTCGTCATTGTCGTCTTTGTCGTCATCGTTGTTGCCGTTGTTGGGACGTTTCCCCCTCACCTAAAGATCGAACCAGTAAAACAACTTTCGAATTTTACAACTAAACCCATGGGTATGAACAAGGCCTAGGGCCTTTTGAACACTATTTTAATGTGACTACAATATTCTTGTTGTTGTTGTGGTGGTGGTGGTGGTTCTTCTTCTTGGAGGAAATTTTGCTCTCACCTAGAGATCAAACCAATGAACCGATTTTCAATGCGAGTACAATATTCTAGGTGTGTTCTTGTTCTCATTGGGACACTTAATACTTTGAAACCCTACAGTTCCCCTAGAATTGACAGAGACCAACAAAATTTGGTATTAGGGGTTGTATCGTAACTATTTCACTGCATTAAAAATTTTAATGACAACAATCAAACCGTTTGGCCTCCATAGCACAGCCATTTCTTGTTGTTATTTTTGTTGATGTTGCAGTTGTTGATACTCTTTGCCCTCACTAGTGCAGCTGTTACACGATAAAATCATGCATATCGAGCTATAAGCATGGAATGTTTTACACAAGGCCTTCTTAGCAGTACAAATCGAACTCCCCTGGAACCCTCTTAAGGTTCTCCCAATGCCCCCCCCAACCAGTGTCCCCTTGTGCCCCCACACATCCATCCTCTTGTGAGGCTGGTGACAAAAATTTTTGCTGATCATGCTGAAATCTCGAAATTTTGTGGCACAATACACACCAAACCAGCTTGTATACCAAATTTCATCTCGATCTACATGAATTTGTTGGTCAACCCTCAGTCAGGGAGGGGGCACAGGGGGCGTGAGAGGGGGTGCTTGGGGGTTATTTCTTTGGGGTTCATGGACGATTCAATTTGTATTGCTAAGAATAACTTTTCTACAACATTCAGGTTTAGCACGATCAACAAGAATTTGTTGGTCATTAAGGGGTGAATACGTGGGGAGGGGGGTGCTGGAGGGTCTTAAGGGATATCTCGAGGGGATTCCTTAGACAGTTCGATTTGTACTGCTAAGAATGACTAGGATACCAAATTTCATGCGTTTTAGATTGATGTGCATGATTAGCCCAAATTATGGCCCTGAACACCTGGAAGTGGAACCAATGAACAATTTTTTAAAGTTTATAGAGTAGTGACAATAACGACATACAGGCTACAAGGGTAGTATCTGGAGAGCTAGCTACAAGGGGCACTAGATTAAAATAAGGTAAAAACAACGGCACATTTTAGTGAAGCCAGTGCTGCGAGAGTGATCTTTTTCGCCCTCAACACGTTGTTTTGTCCATCCCTTGTCCTGCGAAACTTAACTTAAGGTTTCAAATCGGTAAGTGAAAATATACCACTTACTGAAAATTGTGGTAAATGCCAACAAATCAAAAAAAAAATCGCGCTTTTTCGGCCTAAGAAATCCGCTCTCTTGGCCTTGGCTTAAGTAAGACACCATTCTTTGACCTCCAAGTTTACCTAGTGCCCCTTTCAGCTAGCCCAATTACTTGCTCCAGCATAGAGTTATATACAGGGTGGGGCAGAAAGGAAGGGCTCACCCCTGGCAATCACAGACGGCTAATGCTAGGACAATGAAACTTCGCATGGTATGTAAGAGGATGAGGGGCTCACTGACCAATTGTTTGTCAGTGACCTTGACGCAGATTTTCAGGGTCATCATGATGCTGACTTTTTAATCATCATAGAACCCCATTGTAAATTAGAAACTTGTAGACATTGGCAAGGCATAGCCATTGAAAAAAACGAAAAAAATTTGGTACATTAGTTTAGGAATAACAGATATAACAAGCATCATTCTGTTTTGCTGACAAAATGCGTACCTGCCAAACAGTGAGTGTGAAATAAAGTCCAACGGTCCTTAAAATACGAGAAGCCAGCTAATGTATGCAAACAACGACTTACATACTGATGACTCGACAAGTTTCAGATTTATAAAACCGTCACTGTTTCTTGTCGGGGTCATTAGGCACGTGTAGACAGACTGGTGCAGCAAATTACAGCACATTATGCAAATTGTCATGATTTAGCGTCATCGTGGCCAGCTAGAAAATAAAACTAAAATTGCCCGTCCCTCAGGTAACCATTTCTGGTTTTGTTTGCAAGCTGACCACGGTGAGTGAATTACGTCTATTTGCGCGTGCTGCCAATACCATTACCTACGTATGCGTAGTGTGTCTAAAAGGCCGTGGTAGAACTGTTTGGAGGGCATGCCATTCGGTCACCAAAACAGAATGATGCTTGTAATTTCCGTTATTCCTCATCTAACGCACCGAAGTTCGTTCCGTTTTTTCCAATGGCCATGCCTTGCCAATAACTACAACCTTCTAATTTTCACTGGGTATCTACGAGGTTAAAAAGTTAGCATCAAGATGACTTGAAAATCTGCATCAAGGTGAATGATCGATACGTGATTAGAGTGCCCTTTCCCCCGTTCACCTACGTACCATATAAAGTTTCACTGACGTAGTATTAACCATCTGCGATTACCAGGGGTGGCCCTTCCTTTCTCCGCACCCTGTGCAATAATATAGCATTACTGCCACTATTTTATACCTTTTAATGTAGGCATGGACAACGTCTAACGCTTATTGAACGTTATTTTAATGTTACTACAATATTCTTGTGGTTGAGTCTTTTTGTTCTTGGGGAAATTTTGCTCTCAACTACAGATCGAACCAATGAACCAATTTTCATTTTCATAGCGTAAAATAGCCTATAGGTATTAGCAAGGACCAGGGCCTTTTGAATACTATTTTAATGTGACAGTTTTATCCCAAAAAGCGTTCATGTCAGTATCTCGTATCGCGATTATCTCTTATCAAAATTCGAGCTATTTTAGTTACCTGGAATATCTCGAAGGAAAAAATAATAGGTATTAGTATTAAAAAAACCCTTAAGCATATGAAATACGAATGAAAGCTTTAAAAAAAATTCACTGCTCTAAAGGAACAGATACAAGAAAAAGACAGGTAATCCACCAGCGTTGCAGTAATGCGTTTGAAAGAAGCTCATCGTGTTTTTTGGGCCGATGGAGAATCTTTTACACGTACTAGTGCGATGCTGATTGGTTACATGTCTTTTTCTTTTATAAGTTCCTTTACTGCATTGAGTTTTTTTAAGGCCGACATCCACATTTTACACGCTTAAGCGTTTTTTAATACTAATAGTTTTTAGGGTTCCCACTTGCCATAAAATTCATAAAATTCTTTGATTTTATCGAAATGTCATAAAATTGTCATAAAATTTTGTTTTGTGACATAAATATCATATAACTAGAGGAAGCCCATGCTACGAACGGGTCCAGTCATGAGTTAAGTTCACAGACCCACTCCACCCACTCGGCCCTACTCCCACTCCCTAATCGCACTCCCAACTCCCCACTCCCCACTCGCACTCCCAACTCCCCACTCCCACTCCCATTTTCTCACACACTGGCTAAGAAACGCTTTCACGGATTAAAATTTCTTCAATCCAATTTTTGCGCATACTGGCTGACAAACGGTGATTTTTGTTGGCCTCATTCACTGAATCTGCGCATCCAGTGGCTGAAATCACAGGATGCACCGTTTACAGAATGTGAGTGCTGAACCATCATCTTTGCATGAAACAATTTTCCTGTGGGAAGTCAATAAATAAGCTTTCGTAGAACAAAAGTTGAAACCTTTAGCACGCCTGCTTTGGCATTTTCCTTTTCTGGGAGAGGAAAGAAGTAAATCGCCGGCCTATGGCGGCCTATCAATGGCTCATTATTGTTTTGTTTTCACTCACAGAGCTTTGATTGTAAAGGACTACTTTGCAAGATAGCAATGATCAGCCTCGTGCTCAGCAGTGATTGTGGTTGTCCACTTTGAAACAATTGAGCTCAGCTCTCAAAGCCTTCATCTGCGAATTAAATAAGCCATTGCATCGTTTGCAGGCCAACAGGCATCGAAATTAACAACGTAGCTTAGTTTGACTTAAAACTATACGCATTGAGCTGAAACATGGATTCTTTCATTTTACCCATCAACAATCAACGGTTTGGACGATAATTTTCAATCCTTAGCACGTGCACCAGGAATTGTTAGGCACCATAGCAAAGACATTACACCTGCACGAAAACAATGAGAAGCGATTAAAGTGATTGTTGTACTTCCAGTTTCCCTTTTAGCTTTCCCTTTAGCCTTCCTTTTAGCCGGCCTCCAGGATTATTATGTAGATATTAGCAATTTTTAAATAAAATGTTCAAAAAAATTCACACTAACAGGACGAACTTTCATCGCATGTGGCCCGTATGGAAATCAAGATTTCTAACGATGCCTTGGTATCTGGGGGACAAATTCCACCCCCCCCCCTCCCCCCATTTACCCATCTTGTAATGGTTACAAGGCTTTGAAGACTACCTGTTGTTCCGTTTCTTTAAAAAAGTCTGGGATACACAAAAAGTTTAAAAAAAAACACATCTTGGAATGTTTTCAAGAACATACGTTAAACCAGCCTTTTCTTTCATTGAAAATGTGTTGCATTTGGAACTCATTTGGCTATTGAATATCATCCACAGGTAGCCTGAGTAGTCATAAGTAATGCGTACTTTGGGTTGAGATTGTGAGTCGGATTATTTTGAACCTTAGACCTTGGAGAGTGTCATGCATTACTGTAAGTCATATTTTCATTTTATCCAAAGCCCCCTCCCCATCCCTACACCAAGTCACCAAGCATGTTAAAAAGGTGGGTTAAAAATTGTTTTTAAGTTGGTTAAAAGTGAAAACAAGATGCCGATTTGTTATAAAATTGCCATAAAAATTGGATCCGTTTTGTCGTATACTATAAACAAAAATGGTGATTTTGGCGTGGGAGCTATAGCCCTGGCTTTTACAGGTGAGTTACGTATATTTTCTGCATGTGCTATGTTAATATCTGATTGAACTGGGTTATCCTGACTGATGTAAACTTCATTTCTTATGTATCATTGTTGAATTTAGACAGAAGTTTATTCATTACATTTTGGTAATTAAAATTTATTTTGAAAAGACATACGTCATCGGCAAAATGAACATGGTCTAAATCTTGTGTAAGTCATTAATGTGCAAGAGATAAGTGCAGGTCTCAAAAACCAATACCTTTGCAACACCGGAATCAGTATCAAGTATTTCACTATCAGTGCTGCATATGACCTTGCACGGACGTGTCAAGCCTCTTCCAAAAATGTGCCACAGTGCATTCTAATCAAATCAATGGAATCGGACCTACATTTTTTTGCACCTAGTGTTTAAAATGGAACCTAGTGTGAAAACAGATAACCCTGCATTGCAAGTATTGCAATTGGGTTTCCACAAGCTCAATAAAATCTATATGGTTTTTCACCGAAAAGACATGCGACAAAAATTATTAAATCCAGTAATTGTTTTTTCCCCCAATTTTTGGAGCTAGTAATTAACAAAAATGTTTCGAAGATCGATTATTCAACAAACATTTTATTACTTAACTTATGTAACTGGCGCAACTGGGACAACATATCCTGTCATCATTATTTTGTTTCAACTGTTAAACCGTTTTAAACTTACCAATCTTTAGATTTAGCTATGAAACGACATGTACACAAGTTTTTGCTAAAGGGCCTAATCCCAAAACGAGCCTGCTCAACTCAGAGGCAGAGTGAAAGAGCCGAGTGTATAGAACAGAACAAATGTCAGCAAGTAGAAAACAAGTGAAATAAACTGCAAAATTTGAAAATTCCGGAAAAGCCCGAAAAAACAGAGGAGGTTAGTTTTAAGAAAACTGAGTTTGTCACAACCCTGATTGCAATTTAGTGTTTAGTGTTATTGCTAGTGTTAGTGTTTAGTGTTAGTGCATTTAGTGATTTATTTACAATTTGGATAATTCATTTTTACTTTGCAGTTACAGTTACGTAAGCAAACCTTTTTTTTTTATTCAGGCAACCGGTCTAAAAGATTTCAAAGTTGCCAACCTTTCGATGAACCTGGAAGATATGCACATAAATCTCAACCTGACCGTTCCCAAGCTCTGCCTTGCTGGTCAGTACGAACTGGAAGGCAACATTATGAACTTTTTCAACTTGAAGGGATCTGGAAAGTTTGAGATTAATATGGCAGATTTCGTAATGTTAAGTACAGCTGAAACAGACGCTGTCGAAGGTAAACTGCAAATTATAAAAATGGCTGTAAAATTTGAGCTGAATGACATCATGAAGACTAATTTTCATGGATTAGATATTGCTGATCCAATGACTGACCAGGGCGCCGACATCCTTCAAGGTTCCATCAATATAGCATTCAATCAGTTTGGAGAAGGTATTTGGAAATGGGCTGCAACCCACATACAACCTAAAGCAAACTCCCTTTTGTACACTGTTGATTACGATATAAAAGTTGCTTCTAAACCAGGGAGACCAACGAACAATGAAACTGATAATTCTACGACTGATTATCTGCAGATTGACGACTATGATGACCAAAGTGAGAACCCAGCCCCGACAAATTCTTCCAAGCGGGAGTACACAAATAAAGGCAAGTATCCACCACATGCTCCCCAACACGGTGGCTCTGATGAAAGTCAATCCCAATATCCTCAACATTCTTCCCAAAATGGTGAAACTTACCAGAATCATGGCCAAGCTCCACCACGAGTTCCCCAACGGGATCACACTCATCAAAACAAGGGCCAATCTCCACAACGTGTTCCCCTACGAGGCGATAATTACCACAAGCAGGTTAATGGTCCACAACATGCCCCCAATCAAGTGTATAATTCCCAGAATATGCCCAACACCCGAAAACAGAACTCCAAAAGAGTCAGTGCAACCCCTGTAAAAATTAGCAATGCTTCTAAAAAAAAGGTTCGTAAGTTCAAAAGACCTTCTCGTAAAGGGGCCGCAGTTTTAATCAGAAACAAAAAAGTTAAGAAAGTGCCTATGAATCATAAGACATTTAACACTGTTGAGTCTTTTGAGTATTAAAATGAACATTGTGCATTATTTTATGTATGGTTGTTCTGGTGGTGTTCTCTGTGTCATATTGACATCTAGCATGCCATAGATGTATTTTAAGTGTAACTATACTGCACACATCACTCAAACTGGAGCACACACACACAACACAAAAACATGAACATCGCACGCTTGGTGTCTTAAAATATCGTATTGTTAAGCACTAAATGAGCGATTTAAAATTAATGTTATGCTTACGAAGCTGCAACAGCTCTAGGATGCGACCTTAAACCATAACTGAAAGTGATGAATGATAAAAGTTTAACTGTTGCTAAACTACACATTGTGTATGAAGGAATGCAAGATTTCCCTTAACATCTATCTTTGACATCAACAAAGGTCTTTTATCGACCGCTGTCTGTGCAACAAAGGTCACTCATTTTAATTTTAAAAGGATTTTTTTAAACACATCTTTTCAATTATAGAATTACAACTATTACTGTATCATTACAGTTTAACAAGGAGAGAATAACTGATTCAAATTTAAAATAAAAGTCAATATATTGGGATAAAAATTCGATTGCAGGAATAGAGATTAATGTCGCATCACCAAGTGAATAATCGAGAGCTATGATCACAATAAAATCAAGCTTATTATTTCATAAATATCTTGCAAACAAGGATTGGATAGTCTTTGAATTTAGAACTGGGGGAGCCTGCTATGTAAACGTACTATAGAGAAATGATAGCTCAGCCATCAACCTAGTGAGCAACAGGGATTCCAAATGTAATTTTCTGATATGTTGTGCCCTAGGGAAAATTACTTTGCATACTGGGCCTAGTTTGTCCTCCCTGCATTTCTAAAAATTCGATTGCTGGAATGGGCTTAATCTGGCATCCTCAAGTGATTAATCGACTTAGCTATGATCACAATAAAATCAAGCATTTTATTTCAGAAATATCTTATAAGGAAGGATTGGGTAGTCTTTGAAGTTAGGAACTGGAGAAGCCAGCTATACAAACATGCTATAGAGAAATGATAGTTCAGCCAATCAACCTAGTGAGCACCAGGGGTTCCAATTGTAATTTTCTGAAATCTCCGTGCCCGAGAGAAAATTATTTTGTATATTGTGCCTAGTTTGTCCTTCTCAGGTTCCTGAAAATTGCTTAGTAAATGTTTGCTAATGCCCATATCAGCCTAATCACGTAAATACTGCTGCAACACTTTTGGGGATCTCATCTTGATGGCTTAACAGCAGATCAGGAGTTAACCATTACAGTGGCACAACAACTTCTACCGATTTTTTTTAAAGACACACGATTCGAACCGTCGTTCTGTTGGTTGGGAGACGAGGACGCTAACCACTAGAATGTTGTTGCCTGCATTGCTAAGGGTCCCCGGGGACCCTTCACATAGCTGGCGATGCATGTTGGGACTTAGTTTTTTGCCTGTTTGTAGTACGTATCTCTTAGGATACGATGCCAGACTAAGGGTTAATCTACACACTAAAAATCATACCAGTAACAGCAGTCCGGATTCCAAGGTCTTTAATTGCTCGTCCGCCTTCATGCAACTGGCTGACTTTGGGACGCAATAAATCGGGTGGTTTCATCATGGGAGTTTTCAGGGTCAATTTCAAATTAAGGGGGCCGAAAGACATCTTTTGGGGCTGAGGAAATCAGGTTGATGTTTCGGGCGTTCGAAAAGCTGCAAGCAACCGTTAGTTAGAGTGCCACGTGAAATGAATACAATGGTTGTTTTATGACCTCGACATCTCAGTTTGATATTGCAGTATTGTTTTTGCTGAAAGAATGCTTAATGACTAAAGTATTGTCTTGCTTAACTTTAGCTGGATTATTGGTGTTGTATCCCATTGGAGGTAATTGTTGCGTCAAGGTCACTGTTGTAAATCTTGGCCAGAGTAGTCTGGAAATCGGCGATTTCCGAAAGATTACACTGCAGAAGCTGGGGTTGGGGGAAGGAATAAAACCACCGACACCATGCAGTATCATGGAGATTGTTACGAAAGAAATCCAATGTAGAAACACAATTAGCAGTTCAACAGTGGGCACTGGTTGAACTTGCGGCGACCAGATGCATTACTTAAACAAATGTGTATGGCACACAAAATAAGAATGCCATAATTGAAAAAGTTAAATGTACTGAACAATTGTATGTAATAACAGTTAAGGTTGCTGAAAATGATGAAAAATTGTTATAAAAATTTGATAACCTATCTTATTAAACCTAGAGGTGCACCAGGTTCAACCGTTTATGCAAAATAAGGTATACAATGCAAAGACGATCAATTCCTAGGTTTGATTGTATTAACTGCATTTTTCTGAAGTACTGCCAAAAAAGGTTTAACAGTTAACCATGTTTTTTTTTAAATATAAATTATTACAATGAAATTTTGGTAGTTTTTTCCTGAACAGCATGGTTTTGTGGGAGAAATAATGAAAATTTACCAGCGTGACTAGATTCGATTTGTGTGTATTCAACAGGTAAATTACAACAGGGCAATTTTTCCATTCCCGAGGTTGATTAGTTGGGCCAAGTGGACAAGTAGTCTTGAATTAAAACTCAATAAATATCAAAATTATTTATTTATAGAATAAGATTAAAACATTTCTTGTTGCCATACTGATACAATTGAGAGTTGCTTAAACCACGAAAAATGTATAAAAGAAAGAAAACAAAACACTGAAAAAAGGTAAAATTTGGACAGACCCCAAGAAACGAAGAGGAGGCTGCTTAAAAAAACTGTGGAAAGGAGACGATAATTTGTTTCTTAGTTAAAACAGTGAGGTCTCAACACGTAAATGCAAAATTATAACAAGTACGATATAATATAAAGTAAAGAGTAACCAATTCATCACTGTTGTCATTTGTGTAATACAAGTTGTTATTACAAAATATTCCAACTTGAGTGTACAAAATTCAATAAAGTGTGTTGAGGAATACCATGGAAAAAGCTGAATAATGTGTTTAAGAAACAATTCACAATTCACACGTGCATGAGTCAAAGTTGAAAGACAATTCAAGTGAATATTGTGTTAGTATAAAAATAATATTAATAAAGGTTTCACAATGGTCGATTAGGTAACAGCAAATTCGAGAAGAGCTGCAAATCACATAATGTAGTTAATTAATTGATTAGCAAATGAATTGGTGAACGGCAAGATGGGTCCGGTAAATTGCGGAGAGAACAAAAGCAGAATTTTAAAAGTTTTAGTGAAAAATTCAAAATTTTTGTCGTGTTGGTATTTCTTAGCAAGGGCGTGTCAGTTAATCAGTTAACTCGTAGTACCAGTTATTACTCAGTACATAAGACTTTCAATGACAAATTTATTTGAACGTCCACGGATATCACACACTCACAACATTACTCAGTATGGTTAGACAGTATTACCACCAAACAGAAATTCAGTTACACACACTAATTGCTGCTAGCCAATGGGGCTTACTCCTGAACAAAGGTTACCCTGCACCAGAATAATACTATGATCTAATAAAACACAATTCATTTATTTAAAATTAAGACCAGCAATACTCCTTGTTCTCTGTTTACGAGCTACAGTTTCCAATTACTTTCTTCAATTGATGCAGTGGCAATGTCTACAAGGTTAAGGCCGGTAACAAACAATATTTATTGTAGGCCAAAAAGGCTATTGCTTTGTAACAACAGTTTATAATTACTTCCCAGGATCAAAACGTATCACACTTATTTGGTATAACACCATTTACGGTGAACAATTGCTTTCAAACAGTACTCTTTACTTTACAACAAAATCAAAACGTATCTATCTCATGTTATTCGCTGTTAATCACTGATTTAAGTTACTTCAATTCGTTATTTTCTTTAACTTCACTTTTAACTTCAATAAGTATTTCAATAATTGGTTCCTTCCTTAGTTACGTTATTTATGTTATTTATTTAGTTCTGTGGCTCAAAATACCTTAATGCAAGTGATATACTCACTACGGCTTAACGTCACTTTTAATCTCGGCTTCTGTAGCACTTTTCATTTGGAGGATTGTTGCTAGATGGATGGATTGGAACGGTAGCTAGTGCTGCTAATTTTGAGTATGTTAAAACTTAATATTTTTACGAGCTGCTCTCTTTACTTTTTTGAGATTAAAAGTTCTGTGGATCTCAAGGGTGGTTCAGCAAAAAGAGAGACTCGTAGACTGGCCTTCCGTAAGTTTTGATTCGAGACAGAAATGGTGAAAGATCGAAAACCGATCGAAACATAATAATTGCCCTCAGGATTCAAAACAAAATAACTAGGAATGGAAAGATACTGTTTTTATTTTAGAAAGGCCGTAATTTTTTCCTACAGGATGACTGTATAGGGCGAGGAAATCCATTCTAAATGGTTTTGGGCTACTGAAAGTGACCTTCTTGCATTTGCTGCTAAGTGCTTTTCCTGTCAAATGCTCAAATTTTGGTGGATAAACAGATTATTACTTTTAAAGTATAATAATGCAATAATAGTTACACTGGGTTACATTATTTATACTAAAGGTGTTTGCTGAAATAAATGGTGGACCAATACAAGAATAAACAGTATATTACAAAATATGTATGGCTATATTTGTAGATTTACAAAATCATTTGGTAGGCTTCACTCACTTAACAATCAGGAAATTTTGAAAACCTCGGGATTTGAGATGCGTGAATTTCAAGACGTCTCAAGGCAGACTTAATTTTGACGTATTGTACTTTTAATGGAATTTTTGATGTTTGATGCTTCAAAGTTGATGCTTCAAGGTTTTTTGAACTACGAGGCAAATATAAAACAAGGGGACATCACATGAAATTAACTGCAAGGAGTATTAACTCAGATTGTCGTAAATTCGTCGTGTGATGGGGCCTTGGAATAGTCTACCCGACGAGTTTATGAATGGACAGAATGCAGACCGTTTCAGGAGCAAGCTCCGGAATATAGTTCGGCAGGATTCTTGCGTTGTTTTAAATGGTGTATCACACTTGGCTGAGTATTGTATTTTAATTAATATAAGATTAATATTGATTTGATATAAAAAATGTCGACATATAGTAATTTAATATGTAATTTTAGTGTTAACAAGAATAGTATCTTTTTAACTTTGCAAGAATAATATTTTTATTTGGGAAAGGGTGTTAGTGGCAATTGCCCTTCCTCTGCCCGTTTGTTATGAACAAATTTATTATTATTATTATTATTATTATTATTATTATTATATCGGACGTCAGTTCAAACCCTTTTTTCTAGGTGATAATTAATTGATTTGTTTCTGTAAGATATGAAGGTGATTGAGGATGAAATAATGATGTTGTTGATATATGCAAGAGTATACAAACAGGATATTTCAGTATGAAAGAGTCCTTCTAATGCTGTCTTCTAGCTGGATTGAATGAATGCTAAAGGTTGTTATCATCATAGATCTTTTTGTGGTCAGAGGTGTTCATTTTCCTGGAAAACGCTATTAGCATTACCATGAATCAGGTCTCTCAGACTAAGAGCAAGAGCTTGGCCTTCAACCCAGTTAGGCCTAACCCTCCACTGCTAACGTACAGAAAACGTTTTCAAAATGATGTGGAACCAACTACGTTTGTTCTATCAAATCCTTTTTTTTTTCATTCGTAAAGCTGGATGTATCATCTCGCACATGCCAAGAACACTTTTTGAATAAATGCTTCCTTAATTTAAAAAAAAAATTCATTTTGTTTACATTGCATCGAAAATCCATGCTATTTTCACCCAAACCACTAAACATGCTGGAACCACACAGGGGTTGTTCTATCCAAGGAATCTTCTCAGTTTTTTGTGTGCTTAATCTATGGGAAAAATTAAGGTGACGTTTTTAAAAAATTTTACTGTAAGGCAAGTAGTTTTGCTGCTAGAATTTTTGTCGTTTCGGTTCTAATGTTATTCCTATGGGCTATTGTCCAAGAGCCACAAGAGTGCTGAAATCTGGTAATGCTTTTGGCAGTGAATGCTCACCCAACCCCCTTACCCCCGCCAACCCCTCCCCCCCTTTTCTGAGATCCCAAGGCAGTTTGGCAGTTTATATTCATGCAATTATGAAGCCACTAAAAATGATGGCTGTTTGTTATACAACCAGTTAAAAACTAATGTATCACTAGGTAGATGTGCAATACCCTCTACTGAGCCCCCCCTCCCCTCCCCAGAGAGTCCCAAGGCGGTATGGCAGTTTTTTGTTCATACAAAAGTAAGCCATTCAAAATGATGGCAGTGTATGTTGTAAAGCAAGTTTAAAAGCAGTGTATAATTTGGTATGGGGTGTGGGCCCTACCCCCTCCCCCCACAAGGGGAAAAAAAATTAGTTCTCTATTTAAGAGCTGTATAATTACCGTAACCGGAAGTTTTTTTTTCATCTTTTATTTTTGACGAATTTGTCATTTTTGTCTTACAGCTCTATTTGGCCCAGTCACATAAATAAAAAGGAAGTTCTTCCATTGGCCGAAATTATTTTTTAGCTTGTCTTCATTTTTCCTAATGCTATGATTGCCCTAGGCAAACAAGTAAAAAAAAAAAACAACCTTCTTCAAAACGTAATATTTGGAAGTCACAATTTGTTTGCTGTTTTTGTGACAATCTTAAAAATGACAAAAAAAAATCAAATTCGTTCAGAAAACAAGAGTTAGTGGCCATCACAAGACTGAAAATGTTTAAAAAAAATTAATAGTGGCAAAAAATAAAAAAAAAGCAAGCAATGGGGATTGAATCCTTGACCACGCAGTCCGCAGTCGACGACTTTACCACTGAACCACGCTGCCATGTAAGAAAAAACTGCTTCCCATCTATAATGATGCTATCCTCTGTAGGCGGGAAACGCGAATTGTCGAGTTGTACGGATAAAAAGAGCAGTTTCCGTTAATAAGGCTAGAATATTTATTCAAACGTGCACAAATACTTAAGGTGTTACTTTGAAAAGATTGCTTTGTCAAGAATTGTGTGTTTTCCATCGAAATTAGGCATAATTAATCACTATGAAGAGAGCAACAACTCCCTCAACCAACGGCCGTCGCCTGCCTTCAGGCCAACTGAAATTCATAATATTCTAACAGCTTTTTTTCGAAAGGCTTACAATGTCTTGATATTGTTGGTTTACTATGATAGCTGAATACACAAGCAACATTTCTGTACTGTTAAAAAAATATTAAAGAAAAATGAGTGACAAAGTAACTGGCACTTAGATGTGGTTGCAATTGCAAGTGGTTGCAAATTGAAGCGCTGCTCACTGGTTAATGCCACAAACCGGATGCTAACATTGTAGGGAAAAAGCTAGTAGGTAGATTATAATGAGCCCACGGCACTATCCTTCCTTATGTACAACAAACCTGTATTATTGTTTTAGCTAATTATGCAGTATCTTGCCAAAAAGACTAAAGTAAGGAAATACGTGTGTAAAACAATAAACCAATGACCAACATTGTGTTAGGGGGTGGAGTTAAAGGACGGTTACAAAAGGGTCCTCCAGACCTTTTGAAAAGTTAGAATTTTTTTTAATTACTTTATCCTCCTTTGAGCTGCTCCATTACCATGAATCAGGTCTCTCAGACTAAGAGCAAGAGCTTGGCCTTCAACCCAGTTAGCCCTAACCCTCCACTGATAACATACAGAAAACGTTTTCAAAATGATGTGGAATCAGCTACGTTTGTTTCAAGACCTTTTTTTTCATTCGTAAAGCTGGATGTATCATCTCTCACATGCCAAGAACACTTTTTGAAAAAATGCTTCTTTAATTTAAAAAAAAAATGTATTTTGTTTACATTGCATCGAAAAATCCATGCTATTTTCACCCAAACCACTAAACATGCTGGGACCACACAGGGGTCGTTCTATCCAAGGAATCTTCTCAGTTTTTTTATGTGCTTAATCTATGCGAAAAATTAAGGAGACGTTTTTCTAGCAGCAAAACTATAAGGCAAGTAGTTTTGCTGCTAGAATTTTTTTCGTTTCGTTTCTAATGTTATTCCTATGGGCTATTGTCCAAGAGCCACAAGAGTGCTGAAAGCTGGTAATGGTGTCTCGTTTATCATAAGTTCTTTTGCTGATGTTTTCCAGGTTTTATATGAAGTGTTTTACTATTCGCTGGATGTTTTGCTTGTGCACTGTATCCGTATTGGCTATAGCCCTGTTTTCCTATGAGCGTTCTGATTATAGAGAGTTTGGTATAAACAGACGAGATGCAGAGAAGGACGCGTGTTCCGGTCGTGATCGGCTTGGTGATCGGCTCGGTATTGGCTGGATGTGGGCAGAGTCTAGTCACGTTCAGAGTCCCTGAAACTGTTCATGACATTTTTAGTATAACACTGATCTAAAATGGGGGTTTCACAAATAAAACTATAGCGAAAGGAAAAAGTAAGACTTATATTTAAGGATGGTTCACATAAACATGGTTTTAGGAAAGTACCACCAAGTACATTTTTGGTTATTAGAGGTCATAGCACTGGGTGCGTAAGTGGTTCATGCTTAGTTATTGCCCCAGTGGCACACTCAGGATCGTAAACAGAAGCTAAACAGTCACCTGAATACTTTTACGAGTTTGAACCGAAAATCTTCAAGCCTGTATAGTGAAGCCCCCTTACAATGCTAGTTGGCGATACATATTTGACCAGACCTTGCCTAAGCAAAAATGTGGATGATAGAATTCTAGAACTGGTTAGTAACCCTTCCCTTCCTCTCCTCCCGAACCGAAAGAAATTATAGGGGAACCTAGCAACCTATTAATTTTAGTAAGAGGGTCACAATGACAAAGCTTGGAACCTAAATGCCTTGCATTGAGTGGTGCGATGTCTTATTACTGCTAGAGGGACTCTGAAATGATGCACCTAAAAGCATGGGCAGACTTGGAATTTGCAACTAACAGGTTCCAACTATCTAAACAAACAAGTCGACCGTGATGACATTCTCGAGGTCGCGTTCAACAGCAGCAGTGACAGGAAAACAAAATTGCATGCATTAAGTTTACGATAAATAGCTACAAGATTCGGCTTTAAAATATGGAAGCAATTACAGTAGGCACCTTAATCGATGCCGAGATAATACATTTTTTAAACATGGTGAACAACGCTATGGTAGAAAACAAATTGCCTTCAAACATGTCGTCATTTTATGACCTGCCTCTGATTTGCCGCTCTCAAGGTTTGATTTTGCATAAGCGAATGGCACAAACCTAAATGCCCTTCTCAATTTCTAAACCTTTATTAAGATCTATCAGGATTAGAGAGAGAGAGAGAGAGAGAGAAGACGGGCTTTATTTAAAACATAATTAAAACATAATTAAAACAAAATACATTGATAGTGGGTTGAAGACCAAGGTCTTTTACGAGCCCAGTACAAAAAAAAATTGAATAAATGACTACAATGAAATAATAATAATAAAAAAATACATACATAATAGTTAATTGCACAATAGTGCAATCACACATAGGCAAAAGTTAAAAAATTAAAGAAAATTACACAATAAATTATTCGGAAAATGGAAAAAAATAGGAAAAAAAATATAAAACTATGCAAAGCACTGAAAAAAAAAACAGAAACACCTAAAAAAAAAGACGTTAAACAATGTAAAAAAAAAAGAATATAAATGCAGAATAAAACGTTATAATTATATAAGTAAATGGAGAAAAATGGAATTTAATTTTCAGTTTAGTAATGTGGCGTTGGTAAGGCAGTGTTTAAAATAATTTTTTTTTAAACTATGGGCACTTGAGCTCTGGATTATGTCAGGAGGAATGGCATTCCAGATGGTGGATACTTGACCAACCAAAGACATCTTGCTGCTAGTAGTTCTACTAAAGGTCTGGTGACATTTTAGCATGTTTCTAGTAGGATAGCTATGAACGTTAAAATTGAACTTTACAAGATTGTGTCTGTTTTTATAAATATAGACACCACTTCGGTAAGTGATAAGATCATGAATAGGAAGAATGTTCAGTTTAAAGAAAAGTGGGAGACTGGTCTTTTGAAGGTCGATGCAAAATGATTCGGACAGCTTTCTTTTGAAGTTTTAATAGTCGTAATTTATTAGTTTTTGACGTGTTCATCCAAACAAGTGTACAATAATTTAGATACGGTTGAATAATTGCATGATACAGTTGGGTAAGACATTTAGTAGATAGCTCGTCTCTTAGTTTATGTAAGATACCAACGGCTTTAGAAATGTTGTTGGACATGAAGTTGATGTGGGGATTCCAATTAAGATGTGGGTCAAGTTTTAGGCCTAAAAAGGTAATGTTTGAGACCTCCTTTAATTTGCATTTATTTATTACTAAATTAGGCATGTGGTTGCAAGATTTTTGTCGGATTCTAAAAATCATAAAGTTCGACTTTTCGATGTTGAGAGACAATCTATTCAAATTAAACCAATCAGAAATTTTATTAAGTTCAGCATTTATGGTTTTCTCAAGATTTTTTAAATCTTTGCCTGAGAGATATAAAGTAGTGTCATCCGCAAAAAGAATTGCAAGCAAATTGGAAACAGCTGGCAACTCATTAACATAGATTAAGAACAATAATGGTCCAAGGATTGATCCTTGAGGAACTCCATAATTAATAGGTTGTCTTGTAGAAGAGCTGGCTTCGATTTGGACATATTGATTTCTATTTTCAAGGTAACTTTCAAACCAGTTATTTGTAACCCCTCTAATACCATAATGATTCAGTTTATGCAACAGACGGTTGTGGGTTACTGTATCAAAAGCCTTTCGCAAGTCAATAAAGATGGCAACAGTATAAAGATTCTCTTCAAAAGCATTAACAACATCCTGAACGAATTTGAGTGTTGCCCTTCAGTACTTCTTCCAGGTCGAAATCCATATTGACTGTTAGTAAGAATATCATTAATGTCAAGGTAAGAGTAGAGGCGCTTAAACACAACCTTTTCAAGAATTTTTGATCACAGGTAAAACCGAAATAGGTCTATAGTTGTTTATATCATTTTGGCTTCCACCTTTATGAATCGGTATAACTTTTGCTGTTTTAAGGTCATCAGGAAACTGCCCTTCAGCTAAACTTAGATTAATAATTTCAACAAGAGCAGGAATAATCTGTGGAGCAACTTGTTTGATAATATCTGTTGTAATCTGATCATGACCAGCTGATTTACAATTAGCTAAGGTATTGATAATAGAAGCTAACTCAGGACCGGTACAAGGAGACATGAAAAACGATTTGCTGCTGGGCTGCGAATACATATCTGTGACGGTTTTATTAAGATTAGGGATAGCTTTCTCCAGATTACCACCTATGGAAGTAAAATAATTATTGAACTCCTCTGCAATGTTAGAGGGATTTGTAATTGATTCATTGTTTTTAGATAGAGTCTTAACCGAAGAGTTGAATTTATTTTTACCCATGAGAGTGTTAATAATTTTCCATGTTTCTCTGATGCTTTGGTTTGCAACTTTAAGTTTATTATCAATATATAATTTTTTCGCTTGTCGTATAATTTGTACATGTACTCTGTTAAATGACTTGTAACGTTCTTCATCTTCTGTCGATCTTGTTCTAAGGAAGTCCTTATATAACTTAGCTTTTGTTTTAGAAGATTTAATGATGGCTGGGGTAATCCAGGGATTAGTTGTGTGTTTATTGTTTTTATGTACAGTCCGGAGAGGGAAACAGTATTCAAATAAGGACTTAAAAGTACTGGCAAAATGTCTGTACACTACATTAACATTAGTTTTTGTATCTGGCAGAAGTTTGTGCGAAGTAAGTGCTTGCCTGAATTTTTGAATAGACTGTGGATTGATGTTTCTAATTTTAAAGTCAACTGATTTAGGCGAAGGACAAGCCGTCACTTTCTTAAAGAAAGTAGTGTGAATCGTGATCATATGATCAGAAATTGGCTCAGTCAGTACTGAAGCAATATAAGGGTTTGTATGGTTGTTGCAGAAAATATTATCAATAAGCGTAGCAGACGTCTTAGTAATTCGTGTAGGAACTGTAATGGTAGGAATTAATCCGGTACTTTGAATTAAATCAAGCCAGTCAGAAACGCTAGCGTCTTTCTGATAACCAAGTAAATCAAGATTAAAGTCACCAACAAGGTAAAGTATATCTTTGGAATGACGTATTTTATCAAGCATAGAAGACACACTTTTGCTAAATTCATCATAATTGGTGTTAGGTTGTCTGTAAATGACTCCAATTACAATATTCTTCTCATTAGCATGACGAATTTGTATAAAGAGTGATTGCGCAATATAACGATTTGTTTCAAGTTCAAGGTCACTTCTACGTTTGAACTGTATGCCGTTCTTTATATACAACATTACTCCGCCATGATCATTATTTTTTTTATCTTTGTTATTGCCAAGATTTACGAAATTATCCAAAGAATAGATGCCTTCGTAGCCATCTGGAATCCATGTCTCCGTAACAGCAATGATGTCTGGAGAACAATTAAAATCATGGATGAAGGATTCAAGCTGATTAAAATGACCATGCAGGCTTTGAATGTTAATACCAACAACAGTAAAAGGAGATGAGTTAAAGCTGTAATCCGAACTTAAATTAATAAATTCAGCGCATGAACTGTATGCTGTATTGGCCAAACTATTAGTCAGTAAATTGGCGTCAACGTCAAATCGTCTTATATGTTCATCATCAGAAAATACTTGAGAAAAGGAGTTAATATTATTATTGACAGCAGTATTCATAAAAATGTAAAGGGTTTAAAAAAAAAAAACAAGGAAGATAAACTGAGTAGACTAATGCAACCAACGCAAGTGAACAACAACAATATTTTAACAAGTAATTAAACTACAAATTAAACTAATTAAACTAATTAAACTACAAATTAAACATGCCTAAGACCATTTTAAGTAACCCTTGAAGCATACAATCGTATTTACGTTCTGGAGCGTTCTTCTGCAAGAGAAAATAGATAGTAAGTGGTAGTAAGTGGCATTCCATCGGTTAAAATAAACAGCACTTTCAATATGGTGGCATTTTGCTCAAGACAGCATGCGCAGAGATGCCCAAACGGCTCTCGCGTGGAACTATAGGCAAAAAAACTCAATTTTAAAACAAGACCATTTCATTTTGGTTATCAACAACGTGTTAACATTTCTCTGGCAATAATGCTAACTCAAACAAGATACATCGCCACAGTATGTTGTCCATGATCGAGCATTGAGTGAACTCTAATCCGATCTAGTGTGCCTCGCCTATTGTTGTCTCATTTATTTCTTATATTTAACAAAAAAGATATGTTAAACGACAGAGAAACTTCTAAAATGTAAAAAAAAAAGCTATTCGTGTATTAACAGAAATATGCGAACACGGTAATATTACCCATTATGAATTTGAGGGATGGACTTAAACTATTAAACCAATTTCATACCTCGCTTTTCGGCTATTTTGTTGTTGCTATAAGTCTATTAGAATCCTAAAGTAACATTTTAATAAATAGACTAAAAATAAAATGAGTATTAATATGAATTCCGGGTGGGCGGATTTAAATAATTTAAATGCTAGCCTTAAGCGATAGCATGGCTGGGAAAGACAGTTGGAAATCTCAACTCTACTCTACTCTTATGCTAAAAGTTAGCTGCAATCTCTTGGTCTACAACAAATTTCAATTAATCATGATGGTAGAACTTAAGCTAAGCTGGGTCACGCTGTAAAGTGGCGATAGCCGACACAATAGACATGAGTAATGGTGAAGTTCAAAGTCGACGCACACGATTTAACACAGCAAGTGGTAGCTTTAAATTTTAAGAGGTTTTAACTAGTGAGTCAGCGCCTGTGATTTAGCACAGTTGGTGTTGACTTGATATTCGTTATCATTTACAAACCATTCTGTTAAGGCATTAATGAAAATTTAAAAACCGATACCGTGATTGAGTGCCGTCCTAAGCAGCTTTAAATATCCAATTATTTGTCACCTTATTGAGAATTATAAACTACCTACGATATAAAACCTGAAGATTTTTAAGCGATGTCAAGCGATTTTAAAACAAGACCATTTCGTTTTGGTTGTCCACAACGAGTTAAAGGGCAATTACATCCATTTTGGTATGCATGCTGTACTTCTGGATCACTTACACAATAACTAAACACAAGAATTGCGGTAAGAATATGTTACGTACGTCCGATACAACAATTTAATTATTGCATCACCAAAACACGACACGGAGACCGCCATTGTTTTGTTGGAACACGCAGAAATTAATGCCGACAGATGTCACTGTTCGATTTCGACTCGCAGCCAATTGACATAGCTCTATTGACTGTGAGAGCTCAAGCGTCTTTCGGACTTAGCTGGCAACTACAACTGTTGACCAGCTAAGGCCGTTAGACGCTTGAGCTCTGACAGTCAATACAGCTATCTCAATCGGCTGCGAGTCGAAAATGAAAAGTGACATCTGTCTGCAATAATTTCTACTTCTAGCAAAATAATGGTGGTTTCCGTGTCGTGTTTTGATGATACAATAATAAAATTGTTGTATCGGACGTACGTAACGTATTCTTACTGCAATTCTCGTGTTTGGTTATTGTGTAAGTGATCCAAACGTAAAGCATGCATGTCAAAATGGATGTAATTTCCCTTTAACATTTCTCTGGCTGACAATGCTAATTAAAACAAGATACAATGGCCCAGTTACGTTCCCCACATCTGATCACCGTTTTTTCTTGGGCGCCTCACCTATTGTTGCTCCATTTATTTCTGATATTGAAGAAAATTGATATATTAAACGACAGGGAAACTTCTAAAATGTAAAAAAAAAAAAAAAAACCTGTTCGTGCATTAACAGAAATATGCGAACATGGTAATATACCCATTATGAATTTTAGGGGTGTACTTAAACTACTGATTTTTTACGTCTCTTAAACCGACTATTAAACCAATTTCACAATTTGGTATTGTCTATTTGTTTATGCTATAGATTTATTATGATACTAAAGTAATATTTTAATAAATACACTAAAAATACAATCATAATGGGTGTAGGTCATTATGAATTCCGGGTGGGCGGATTTAAATATTTAAATACTAAACTTCAGGTGTGGAGGGAAGAAATGCTGCCACCTCACATACACTATACAAGGAGAAATGGATCAAGAGGTCTGCAAAGAAGATTATTCGCAAAAGGCAGGACAGAAGCAGGTTATCAAAGCCTACTTAATTACGAAAAATAGGCAGCGTAATGAGTTGTACTATTTGGAGTGTAACAAGCGTGGACACTATAAAAGAAATAGGAACGATGAAGTACGTTGCTGTAATGGACGTGCTACAGCAATTCTTACAAACGGCCAGCAACAGTTACGATCATGTACAGATCCCACCCTCACCCCGGAAACAAGTCCGCAAGTAGTGGCAACAATGCTAAAGAAAATTAAGGATAAAGCTCGTTCGTCGCGTGATAACCCAGGTCAAATAATTCAAGACAATATGACCAGAATGTCAGAATCTTCTCAATCATACTTGCCATCTAATTAAGCATTAAGAAAGCGAATCAAGAGGGTAAGGCTAGAAGAACTTCCTGAGGAACCAACTTCGCTGGACGAAATTAATTTCTCACGGGAGTTGCGACAGATTCTCAGATGCGAAAATATTCTCCTTTGTGAACCCGATGTTGATGGAGAAAAGGTACTTTTATTTTCAACTGAACGAGACATCAAAAAACATCAAAAGAGCATTTTATAAGTGTTGCACATTCAAAACAGCTCCAAATATATTCCTGCAACTGCGCACAATTAATAGCTCAATAGGGGAGGGGTGAAGAAAATTGGTCTATGTGTTGATGTCTAGAATAAATGAAGCCGACTACAACCTCCTGTGAAATGACGCGCCGTGTTACCGTAAGTGATTTTGGAATAGCAGTAATCAAAGCATTCACGCAGAATTTCCTCAGAGTTTAAGCAAGGGAAGTTTTTTTTTTCATTTGGGTCAAAATATTTGGCGAAAAGTCTAAAATTTAGGCTTGCTACACTATATGGTGAAAATGAAGAATTAAGCATGAAGGTCCACCATCTCGCTGCCCTTGCATTCCATTCAGAAGCCGAAATACCCTCCTCTTTTGATAAACCAAAAGAAACGATGCGAGCAGAATTCGCACAACTAGTAACATGCTTTGAAGAAAACTATGGTGACGGTGGAGCAATAGCAAGATCTGCTTCACTTTTTCCCGCCTGTTTTGTGGTGTATTGAAAATAATGACATAGGCATTCCCAGAACACAAAACAAAATTGAAGCATGGCCCAGATGATGGGTGTTAATCGATGGTGCGGCCCATGTTAGTTGCACTTCTTGATAAAGGAACTAAGAAAGGAAGAAAACCAGGTGTAGGCTCAATTAGAATGAATCTTTAGAGGAAACCCCACCTCCCTATGAAAAGAAACGACATTGATCGCAGAAACCGAATGAACACTAATGTTATCGATAAACCAAACTGTCAACTGATGAGTTCTCAATAGGTATTGCACACAACTTTGAGTTTTAGGCCTTTTTTAAGTTATCAAGAGTTTGGGATTTAGGATTTTAACACACATTTTTTAAATTTTACTAATTTAACGTTTTTTAAGATTTTTTCTTTTTTTTTTTTTCAAACTTTCAAGCTATGCCAGGACTCCCTTTCGCCCCGGATAGTCTGGGAGCCCTGGGTAGGTGAAAGAGATCCAGTCCTGAGCACTCATCTTCAACTTGTTTAATGCTGAGAACTTTTGGAAGAGAGCAGACGCTCTCTTGGGTTGCTCGCTCGTGTTGCTTCTCTCTTTTGTCTCTCTCGAGTCTGGCATCGCTCACTAGGAACGCTGCCGTCGGGCAGAAGTATGGGGACCTTGTCAGGGCAGCAGATGGCCACTAGGGGCGCACCCTGACAGGTTCCCCCGTACCCCTCAGAGCAAGGGCCTGAGTAAGCAAGGGGAAGGGGAGCTTACAAAATTCCTTTACATAGAATCAAGGTATAATCAAATCGAATTACAAAATGAATCGAGTAACTTATTTGCAGTCCAAAACTTTCAATGAATGTTCAGTGCGCGCACATTCACACGCACTTGCGTGACTGCATAACCACGGCTTAGTACTATTATACACAAAGTTGAAAATCCCATCTTCCACTACCGGATTCCAACGTCTTGCTTTTCATCTCTGTCCTGTTGCGCCGAGTTGTACAAAATTGTGGGAGAGGTTGGCTGAAATGGTCTGCGAAGCACTATTACGTATTGAGGAAAACAACACAGACTTCCAAATTACGTGAGGCCAACGAACCTTTCAAACGAGGCTCTCTCTTAAGCGGCTATAACACTTTACGTTTGTATACTGTCCATAACCGATTGTGGGTAGGGGGAGAGCCGGATACTGTAACTCCATCACCGACGCCCGACATCATTTCCCTTCACTTTACACCCTTACATCGCGCCATTCCCAGTCTTCTTGACTGATATCCGCAAACGGGGCAGCATCTGACCTCGGAAGCCAGATATAGTCCATTAGGTGGGCCTTATAGTGGGCCTTGTAATGCGCCTTGTAGTGGGCCTTCTCGCAGGCCTTGTAGTGGGGTGAGTTGTCTCGCTTCTCGTCTTGGGACTAGCATTGTCCTCGTTGTCAATCTGCATCTGGGGTTGGTCCTCATCACTGGAGGGAGTCCATTCCGGGTCAGTGTCATCATCGTCCTACGAGGAGCTCGATGAGGAGTCTGTGATGCTCCCTCGGTGTCGGAACTGCTTTCTGAAGAGTCATTGTAGGGTCGTAGAGTCATTACTGGTGTGGGAGCAGTGATTTGTGGAGTCGTCTTAGCCTTGGGTCCATAGCGGTCCGTCGTGCATGTTCCCAATATGGATGCATGTCTTGGCCGTTGACTATCCTGACATCTTTTGCGTTGTCAGTGACAACAATCTCGTATGTTATGGTGCTCTTCTTTTCTTTCACACGGTAGGGAGCTTTGTACAGAGGTGCTAATTTCTTTGTTATCCCCTTGTCGGCATTGGAGAGCACGCAGTTGGTGAGTTTCACTAGCTCCTTCAGCTTGTACGAGGTTTTCCTCCTCTTCGCGTTGTAGTTCAATTTAGTTGTCCTTGCCACATTGACGAGATCTGCAGCAGCGAGGTCAATTGCCTTCTCCAAGGTTCTCTGTGGCGCTCTGCATGGTCCTGCATGGATAGACCCGATTCAGTGTCCGGGAGACTGATCATAGCCAAAATATACTTTGGATAAAAAAGTGTGGCGTTGTCCCTGTGCTGATGTGAGGCGTCGTCCACAAGGCCCAGGTGAAGTGCTGGTAGTAATGGACCGCATTGGTCGTGTTTGTAGTGGATGAATGCTCGCTAGCAGCCTTTAAGAGTTCGGTTGACTGCTGGTGGTAGGCCGTCGTGCGGTGATGTTTCACACCAGAGATGGTTAGTAGGTCTTCGAACACCTTGCCTACAAAAGTCGTTCCATTGTCATGAGACCAAGATGTTGGGTGTGCCTTGGGTTCTGAAGATCTCCGTGAGGAGTTTCTTTGCCGCAGTCTTTGCTTTAGCATTCTTAGTCAGAATCAACCAGCAGTACTTTGAGAAGTAGTCCACCATGGTCAGGACGTACTTATGGTGGTGGGACGTTTCAGGGAGTGGCCCTACGAAGTCTACGAGTATCGTGTGAAGAGGGTAGTCGGGAATGACAGATTGCATGTCCCCTGCCTTTTTAGTCTGGGCGTGTTTCACGATCTGGTGGTTGGGGCATGAGCATACATAGTTCTTGCAGTCCGTGAACATGCCTGGCGAATGGGCAATGGCTTGTAGGCGCTGCATGGTCTTGGTAACCTCAAGGTGCCCAGCTTGCTGGTGGTCGTGGCTGTCGTGCAGAAATGTCCTCCGTAGTAGTTTTGGGACGTAAATCCTCCAACGGTCCAGGGTTTATGTCCCTGTTCGGGCGCCAATTCTTCCAGGACTCCCTTTTGCCGCGGATAGCCTGGGAGCCCTGGTGAAAGAGATCCAGTCCTGAGAATTCATCTTCAACTTGTTTAATGCTGAGAACTTTTGGCGAGAGCAGACACTCTCTTGGGTTGCTCGCTCGTGTTGCTTCTCTCTCTCGTCTCTCTCAAGTCTGGTGTCTCTTGCTAGGAACACTGCCGTCTGGCAGAGGTATGGCGACGTTGTCAGGGCAGCAGGTGGCCGCTAGGGGCGCACCCTGACAGCTAGTTGAATGTAACACTTCAGCAAAATCAAGAAGATATATAAATTTATTATAAGGAATTAAGGTGTCTGCCTCATAGCCATAATTGTTTCGTATTTTAGACGTTCACCTGTCAATGACTTTACTCATTTTCTTAAGTTTCAAAAATGAATTTATAGTAATTCAAGACCCCCCCCCCCTAGAATTCATAATCCTTCCCCCAGTCATGTTCCCCCTAAATCATGCCCCCGATTAAGGTTTACTAATTAGGTTCATCCTTCCCCATCAGATATTGTCGTCAGAAAATGAACCACTTCCCCCTTTTGTTAGCCTTTTTATGGCGTCTGCCCTTTGTTCCTTTTAGGATGACGGCTTTTTTATGTGTCGGCCTTTTAGCCTGTATGCCTTTCATCCGTTGACCGGGGAAAAGAACTTTGCGTTTCATTATCCGTTAAACACATTATTAACTGAACCAATTTGTTTTTAATTAAATAAAACCGATGGTTGAACTGAGCTGAGTTTAGAGACCCGAGGGAAGAAAGGAGATGGAGCATCAAACAGGGTGTGCTGACCAGGAATAAACTAAGCCGAACCAAAGGAAAGAGGCATAGAAAAAGTTAGGAGAGATGAATTGGGGTGCACAATATATATCCCAAACAAAAGAAAATAGACACAATAATAAAACAGAATAATAAAAGACTATAACCATCATGAAAAGATGGTGTGGACTACGGAAGGGCAATGAGTCAACTAAAACCGTTCCAACACAATTTAGAATTAATATTGTCGTTTTAAGAGCTGTATAAGAGTGACTTTGTCAAGGGCTAGCTCCCACTGAGACCCCACCACCGGCAACATCAGGAAGTGAGTTCCAAGGTGCTACCACCCTCAAAAGTAAAAGTAAAATGAGGTATGTATGTGAAGGAAGGAAGAAAAATTCAGTGCTGAACGTCCGAACTTTACTATAGTTAAATAAACTTTATCCACCAAAGCAACTTTTAAAATAGTATTCACGCACACTATTTCCATCTGTTCCATACATTAATACAGCCCCACTGTGTTGGGAGGGGAGTTAGGGTACCGGTGGGGTGAACGATTGGTGAGTTGAGGGGGGTGGGGTTAAGGGGTGAAGAGGCTTGCTTTTGCACTAGTCACAAATAATGTTGTTATTAACTTTGAGACAGGCCAGAGGCTGATTTTTTTTAGCGTTAATGTAAGCGAATAGTCGGAAAGTAAGTCACAAGGTTGCGCACATAGTCAAAATAAAAACAAATTTGCTTAAAAATTAGAGAAGATTGCAGTTCTGTGGAAAATGGAGTCAAAAAAATATTGGGGAAAAATCTGAAGATTTGCAAAATAGAGTTGAAAAATGAGGGGACGAAAAAGTACAACTTTCCTCCCCACCTCCTCCCCAATTGTACGTTCGTAATTCAGACACTGCTAATTGCTAATGTTGGACTTTATTATCTGTCTTGACAAACGGTGAAGGATGAGACAGCCAATGTATGTCCCATTAGTAGGTAGTGTGACAAACTTAACGGGATTGCGTATCAGAGCCTTTCAATTATGCTGGGCATTCATAGAGGCGCTATAAAATTAGCACAGTATTTAAAAGTCACACCTTAAAAGTGCTATTTCAATAGTACGTAACCTTATTCATGTGAAAAATAATGGTTGCCTAATTTTAGACATATTATTTGAAAACAAAAGAAGCTGCAACGACGGACTGGCTGTCGGCGGACGGGCGGTTCGTTTTGTTTAAAATGGAGGGCACGTGCTATGTGAGCGTTCGACAAGAGGTACTTTGCCTGTAATAGTCTATTGTCCGAGAAAAGAAAAAAGAATAAACGTTGAAACAGCTGCATAAAGATTATAAAAAAAATTAATGATAAAAGTTTTAGGAAAAAAAGATAGATTCAGCCACACAACGAAGCAAAAATTGACAGTTTTCGTACTATTTTTGTCGCTTGAAAATATATTCTGTAAGTATTTTAACAGAGCTTGTCAGAGTAATGGGTCCGAGTGTGAAAGGCTTAAAATTACGATAGACTATACTAAGTCGAAAGGTAACAGAAATATACCACCAGCGAAATCGTGCAGTTAAATAACATACTACAGTAAAGCACCTTTAAGGACTTGCATATCTTTCTAGTGACATGATCAGGGTTTGAACTTTTGAACCGCTCCATCAACCTACCACTGTTACACTGATGTAACCGAAATGGCCAATCGTCCACAGGCGTAAAGGTAGCTTAACGAGCACTGCTACGTTTCTGAAATAGGATTTTCGCTGATGGTATATATATAACTTACCGCCATATTACTTACGTAATTTGTGTCATAATTTTGGCACCAATAATTAGGCCATGTGGACTTAAAAAATTATTACCTAAAAAATGATCGCAAACTGCTGTGATTGGTAATCGATAAGCTTGCATGCCTCGTTTATTGAGTTGAAAAGTAGCCCATGCTTTTTTTTCTTTAATTAATACGAACAATATCTTCGATATTTCCATCAATACTAATAGAACTATCATTCTCATTGATAACCACAGTTTCTTAAAGGGCCGCTAAATATTAATTAAGTGGTTCTCGGGAATGGCACTAAAAAAAAATTGACGCGAGCGGGCGGTGTATTTTTTTTTTTTTTACTTTTTATTCATGATTTTTCAGATGTGGGCGATGGCTTTTTTTTTTTTTCACCAAACAAGACAAAATCAATTAATCAAAAATTAAACAAAAATCAATCATTTTGTTGTGGATTACAATGCGTATACGTTTTAATGCCAGGATTAGCATGCAAAGCACATTTGATAAAAGTCAGTCTTTAGTTCCAAGTTTTTGGTTTAACATGCCTTTGAATGGCTCTTAGACTCGTTATGAGGTGATCATGTGCATGAAAAAAAAAGCTGATGTGGTCATCGGCCCCAGGAAGTGTTTGGTGAGAGGGCTGATGCGTGATATGAATTTTTTTTAGACAATGTGATAAAAACGTTTCATGCGCCCAGAAAAAAAACGTACGCGTGCGCTCCTGAGAACCGCTTAATTAATGTTTAGCGGCCTAACAGTTTCTCTGCTTCTGCCTTATCCTCTTCCCCTTAAATCGGGCCTAGTGACTCTAAATATCAGCAACGTCGAACGATGGAAGAACCATCTCGAGGTCCAAATGGCATCTTGCAGGGGTTTTTTTTATTAGCATTGTGCCTCCTCAATCTCTCCCCAGTTTTCAAAATCTTTAAAGCATCTATCAGTAATTGTACATTTCCTAGTCCGTGGAAAGAGGACAACATTACTCATATCCTATAATAGTTTCCTTCACGGCGTCAATAATTGTCGTTCTATCGTTCAATAACTTAAGCTTTCTTTCTGCTGCATCCAAAATCTTGGGACTGTTTTGAATGCTGCAAACTTTTAAATATTCGTAATGGTCTCAATATTATCCCTGCTTCTCAGCACGCTTTCATTCCTTAGTGCCTTTTTTTTCCTTTTGCCACTTTTGAGTGGAAACGTGTTAGTTTTTTAGTTTTAAGGATTGTTCCTTGTGAGCATGTTGCCATTTGTAGATTGTTTAACCTGGTTTTACCATGAAATTGTAGTTTTATTTATGTTGTTTTATTTATGTGTACTGTTGGGCTTTTTTTTCTACAAACTTACGATGTGCTTTGTATAATCTGCGCAAATTAATACATGTAATTCTGTCACTCAGCTTATATTTGGTGTCCCGTGTTACATGATATTTAAATAACAAAAAAGTTCTGTTTCCCATATAAACCTACGAACGAGGTTTACTTCCTTGCTTTCCCATCTACCATAATTCTCTGGCTGCACTATTGCCTGTATGAAGCCGTCCGCCTGTTTGATTACGTGATACTTTTAATCGGGAAAAAAAAACTATAAGCGCGAAAGAACCCGCCGAGTTTCAGCCAATCAAAGTAGTGATATCAGAACAAAAATGGCTGCCACCAAGCTGATGCGTGGTATACCAAGCTAAGTGTAAAATGTTTCCCTTAGAAATCAGTGATATCACCGCCACCAACGAACAACAAGCTAATTTCCACCAAAGATTAGATCAAACGTTAAATGAAAAACCTGACCACTGCTGCAATCCGTAGCAATGGACATGGGGGTTAATATATCACTACTTTCTGAGGGGAACACTTTTCGGTTAGACTTGGTACAGCTAATCAAAGTAGTGGTATCAGTACAAAAATGGATGACACCAAGTTGCTACATGGTGTCATCCATTTTTTACTGATACCACTACTTTGATTGGCTGAAACTTGGCGGGCTCTTTCACCCTTGTGGGTTTTGTTTCCGATATAATTTCTTTTTTTCTTTTTTGGTTGCATCTTATTTGTAGCAGTGCTCAGTTAGTGGTTTAATTGTTTTTCTTTTAATGGCGAAGGAGGGGTGATACCACTCCTTTCTTCGGGAAATGCTTTGCGTTCAGTACATGGGTTAGACTTGGTACAAGATGTAAGAAAATTGGTGGCAGGCATTTTAGTCTTCTGTGCAGCCGTACCGGCTGAGAAGACTATTGCAACGACTTTGTCCGTCCGTTGCTTTTTTCAACTTGGTCACGGTACCAGATAGAAACGACCACGGTTTCCAACGTTAGATTCAGTGTCAAAAGTTAGTTAAATAACATGGCAAATTAAAACATCGCTACCTCCTTATAGCTAATAGACTCCTTCGACGTAACGAAATTAAATAATAACATTTCATTGTCGAATTGGTATTCTAAGGATAACACGCAGCCGTAAAAATAAAAGCATTTTAGCTTCGTTTAAAAGTCTCGTTGCATTATTGCATGAATGAATAGACTTACCGTCGAACCAGATTCTCCATTAGCTGATAGTTGCGAAATTAAAATAAAAAAAAATTAGGCCTAAAAATAAAAAATGTAGGCTTAAAATCACGTTACCACGGCAACATCAAGTTGCAACGAGTCGCTGCTGGCTCCATCACCAGCGTCTCTCCCGTCACTTCCCTACTACCACTGATTAGTATAGGCTACGTTGCGCGTTACGTTGTAACTCTGTAACTGAGTGCCCGGAGGTGCACCGTGTTGCAAAAATGAATAGACTTATTGTACAATCCAAATCTCCGTTAGCTGCTACTTACGAAATTAAAGATGCAGGTAAAAATTACGCCTAAAAGCTGACAATTACGCCTAAAACGTAAATGAGCTTAAAAGAAAACTAACACATTTTAACCGGCAATTCTGATGGTTACTACGTTTAGATTATATAATAGAGATAGCTGTTGCAATGCCTGATAGAGGTGTGCGCCTCACCATTGGTAGTGGCATAACAGTACAGATGACCGGATGCGATTAGGGAGTCGCTGTAGCCGCTTGTTAATTCTTATGTCACTACTTTCACTGGCTGACCTTGGTGGATTCTTTGACCCTTGTGGGCTTTTGTTTCTGATATCAATTCGTTTGTGTTTTTTTTGGTGCATCTTATTTTTGCCAGTGCCTAGTTAGCGGTTGAATCATATATTAAATTAACTATGCGGTTTTTTGTGCCTTTTGTTTTATTGTTTGTTTGTTGTTTGGCGTATATTTGATACTGAACTTGTGCCCAGTTCCCTGTTGTTTCAGTTTTTTTCCCAAATGTGTACATCCCGTACTAATTTCACTAAAATCTAAAGTCCACCATGTAATTTACAGCATTTCTTATGAACGCACTAGGTTGCAATTACGAATGAGAAAATTTACAGACACTAAATACCTCCAGACAAAAAAAAAAAAAAAGGTTAAGGTGACGATTGGAGCGTGGGATTCTTTGTATTTACAGTCCTATGAAAGTTGTAATATCCACCCAAAACCAAAACTGGTATAAGAGAAGCCGCCAAGTTTCCAAAAAGGGTCCGCCTTTGAAAGTAGTGATATCATTCAACCAGGGAAAGGCCGCTAAGATTAATCCTATTAGCCAATTATTGTACCAAATAATACTTTGGACGTTAAATGAAAACTTTAAGATTGCTACCGCTAGTAGCAATCTTCTAGTTTTCATTTAACTTTCGAACTATAGAGGTGCGATTAACTTGGCTAATAGGATTAACCTTGGCGGCCTTTCACTAGTTGAATGATATCACTACTTTCAAAGGCCGACCCTTTTTGGAAACTTGGCGTAAGACTTGTTTTGGTTTCGAATGGATTTACTCTAACTGTTATGCAGACAGAGGCATTGTTGTCATGATTCAACTCAGTGCCTACGCAGGAAATAACTTTTACTTTGTCTTGCTTTCTGTTGCCATAAAAAGACATGATTCTCAGTCAAATGTGAACTGAATGACAAATTTTAGCCTGATCTGCAGCATAAAATATTTTATCTCAACGGCAGAACTTTTTATTGGTACTACTTCCGTTTCTTAAAATCAGAAAATCAACGGTCTTTACACCCTTTCTTCACTAAGATGTAGTTGACACATTTTATTGAGAATCAATCTTTGTTATAATTTGGTTTAATTGTTTTCGGGTTTTATTCTATGTTTGTTTTGGTTTCAGGTACTTATAATCTTTTGAGGTTAATGTTCCATAATCTATCAATCACTAAAATATGCAGCTAATCAGCCTAGTAACTGATTGATTGACTTATTATGGAACATTAACCTCAAAAGATTATAAGTCCCTGAAGCCAAAACAAACATAGGACACAACCCGAAAATAATTAAACCAAATTACAATCAAGATAAATAAACTATCAACAGGAATCCCTATACACTAAAATACATAACGAACTACTATTTATTAAGTAATAGATATCCGTGAAGTAAACCGGGTTATCCCGAAATAATTGATCGTCTGCGAGAAACAGAACAGTCCAAAGATCGATGGGTGGCGAAATCGCACGCGAGCGCGAGTTCGATTTTGCTACCCCTAGATCTTTGGACTGTTCCGTTTCGAGCAGACGATCAATTATTTCGGGATAACCCGGTCTACTTCACGGATATGTGTTTTAATGCTAAGGTTTGACGTCGAGCCAACATATCTAATAATGTGAGATTAAAAAAAAATTATTTGAAAACTTCCGGTTTAAACTTCCTGTCTGCGAAAGTCTCAAGTACGCGAGGACGTCCCTATATCCAGTCCCAGTCACCGACGTTTGTGTTTAAGGTAAAACCATACTTTTTCTACTTTATTAGTTTAAATAAGATATAGCGTATAAAATGCGCTATTCGCTTGAGTCTCGTAGGTTTTCAGGTGTGTTTAGAAGGTGTCAGTAGGCTAGTTTTCGTACCGTCGGAACGAAAGGTTGTCGGATTTGGCTTGGACTATTCATTCATGGATGCGGGTGGGGATGGGGGTGGGGACTGTTCGCTTGAGTATCGTATGTTTTTAGGTGTATTTAGGTGTGTTTACAAGTGTCGGTAGCCTAGTTTTAGCACTGTCGGAGCGAAAGGTTGGCGGATCGGGCCATTCCTCCATGGGTGGGGTCCTAGCATCGTAGCCTACGCAAGGTTTTTTTTTTCGTGTTAGTACGATAAATGTCGCAGGTTGCAAATGTGCTTCTTTATGTTGGTTGAATTTGTGTTGTGTACGGTAGTTTTGCAAAGTATGTCACATGGTAGAGCAGTGGTTGTGTGGAGCGCGGAAAAAGTGTTAGATTATCAAAAAAGTGTGGGTTATAAAACGTGTGGGTTATCAAAATTAACCCACGGTCACGTGTGTGGGTTTTCAGATTAACCGTATATAACGGCTACACTTTTAGCATTGAGATGTGTGGCGTGACATTACCACCGTGCATTAAATACTAATACATTATTAACAAATGTGGGAATCTGCCTGATTCACAGCAGAAACTAAAGCTGGTGCAAAGCACCTTAAAGATTTTCTTCCCAGTATGAGACCACACTCCCAACAAAGGCAACAAATCCAAAGAGCCCACCACCTCCTGAAATCGCACACGGGCCGATAAAACAAAGGACACCACAGCAAGAAGTGCTCTACACTTTCCTCCTCTATGCCACACATACACCCACTCGACTGAGAGCAATCCAGCACAGCTTGATCCATATGCAGAGGCCCCTAACCCACCCTCAATTACGACAGCAGCAGCGCCATATATCACGGGAAGCGATTTTAACTCTCGGGGAGGAGTAATAGAGGGATGAATGGCAAACAAATGGCAGCCCCTATCGTCCCCAAACCACTCCTCTTCCCACGCCGAGGATGCAAAATGATGAAACACCGCCGATAAATCTATTGAAGAGAGCACAACTACCATCCAAGGACACACCCAGTACCTTCCTAAATCACCGAACAGAGCGAACACAACGCACCACTGTTAGAGACAGTTTGGATCAAAACTTGATGTTGCGCGTGCGCAGTGATGTTGCGTCAGCCGTTCAGTACCTTCCTAAACTACAACACACCTCAACAAGATCAGCAAGTATTCGATACGTCATACCTTCACTGCGCCCAGACCTGGCTAATGGATTTGACGAGGTTTGGCTAATAGATGTGACCAGGCGACAGCAACGCCAAATTGCGAACCATCTCAGGGAGGTGGTTCGCCGGGGTGGAGGTTTGAGCATGCCCGACGTAACAGTTTTGACGAAACAGATTCATCGCTGACGATGTTGACGTCAATCAAGCCGCATCAACACGGCTATTAGCAGGGAATGAGCCAAACTGCCACCACCAACAGTGGTACGTTTGGTTCGCTGTTTGGTCGTTTAGGAAGGTACCGAAGACCTGCACGAACTAACGCCGTTGAATTCATTTTAACTGTAAACGCACTGAAACTTAGGTTAAAAGCATGATCAATTGAAACCGAAATTGACGCCAATTCTGCCAGCATAATATATTACATAACCGATAAACGATAAGTATAAGATTGCTTCAATGTTGGCACCCAGTTGCCTGCACCACACTCCCGAATACTCCGCAAAGATGCAGCATGCAAAATGTACACAAAGTCCACGTTCGCCTCCAACTGACGCACATGCACACAGTTCACTTCCACTAAAAAGTTTCATGGGCTGATGGTGGTCAAAGGAAGCTTCATAAGAAACAACAGTCGCCTTCGACTGTTTTGTACAGCTGAGCCATTTGAACAAGAATCCCAAACGACAAAGACAATAGTCCGGGAGCATAAGCTAACTAGCTAATAGAGGGGAGACTTGAGAACCATGCACTATAACATGCCGGAGAAAAGTTATATAGGCTAAAGCTAAAAAAAAATGAGTTTAATATTAAATATAGAGAAGAACTTAAGAAAGTCATGGCCTTTTCTCACAATTTGTTCGTGATGAAATCAACATGCTGGTGAAACCTGAGAAAACTATCAACATGAACTATTCCGTGATGAAGGTAGAGTTGTGGAGGAGATAATGATGTGTTGGGTGTGGTAGGAATTATAGGGGCTATTGTGTCCAAAGTGCTTCAAAACGCATGCACTAGTATTTAGACAGCGGTCGTTAGCTGAGCCCCAGGTCAGCGGAAAGTTTAATAGCTGGCTGGTATTTTCAGAGGACTTAATCACATAAAGATATTAAAAATTAAAGGCTCGAAGACACAGATGTAACTGGAGACCAAATGCTGGGAAAACCGCAATTGCAAACACATTGGTGGCGATTGAATAAATAAGAGTGCAGCCAGGACATTAAAGTCGAAAGGACACCACGGGTGTGAAGCTTGGTAATAAATTAGAGGCATATGTTATGGAATCAAACGCCTTACTGAAGCCAAAGGAAATAATGCTGCATAGGACATCAATGTCAGTACATTGTGTAAATGAGTACGTCCATAGGAAGTTGCTGAGATAAGAGTATATGGGAAGGAAACCATGCTCTGAATGAGAAAGATGTTGAGGTCATTACAGATTTCCAAGTGATTGTTATTAACAAAACGTTGTAAAATTTTGGAAGCAACTGGCAGTAAGCTGATATGCTAATAGTTGTTGACTCTATTTAAGGACCCACTTTTAGGGATAGCAGTGATGTTTCCATCTCTCCAACTAGTAGGGAAAGTGCTTACAATTGTGTAGAGTGGGAGAGCAAGAGAGGCCATACAGTTCTTTAGGAAAACTAGTGAGATGCCGTCCGGATCCCAGGAGGTATCATCCTTCAATGCAAGAAGTGTAAGTTTGAGTTGAGTGATATTAGAAGAAATTTTCCCGGGTTGCAGGTGGAGGAGAAGGCAGGGTTGAAGGTTTTAGGATGAAAGAAAAGAAATTATTAAAAGTAGTGGCAATATCATCTCTTGGAGAATGACATTTCCATCAGAATATTTAAGGCAGTTGTGGTGGGAGTCGTTTATCTTTGTTCCTATTAATATAACTGAAGAGCAACTCGGGCTGACGTTTGGCTTGAAGTATAAGCCTGCTTTCGTACGAGTCACGGGCCTGGTGAATTTAAGTAACAACAACATTTAACATTAAAAACTGCAATAATGCTGAGCGTAGGAGCGTTTTTGAAGAGGTTATAGGTTTTTTTTTGTGGTTAACTGATGCACGAATAGTATTATTAGGCCAAGGGGGGACTGGAGTGGCGTCTTTGCTATCTTATGGTATAAAGTTAGTGATAATATGAATAAAATCGATAAAAACAGAGTTGAGCATTGAGAGTCATTATCGAGTTGGTCTAATTCAGAAGCCCACTCAATGCAAGAAATGATTTCATTGATGAAAATATACCCAACCTTATGAAAATTGTGGTAGTCGTTTTAGCACAATTTTGACAGAAATCAATATCAGTATCATAATTACGGAGGTCGTGGTCACCTAGGCCAGGAGGAGCGTAATGGCAGGTTGCAGTAAATTTGTGTTCTAGAGAAGTGATAACGAGGTCAGGAAGACTGGAATTCTAGCCAAAACGATACCCTGTTGGCCTAATAACGTGTTATCAGAGACGAAACTAATTTTGGATTGGGTAGTGAGATTTTCAGCACAGTTGATAGTAGGAAATTTGAAATCACCCATAAGGAGTGTTGGAAGGTGAAGAGAGGAACTTATAGAGTGATTGAGTGTAGACAGCAAACCAGGCCAGTGCATGGGAAGAGAAGTACGGTACTGGGATATCAATACTGATACATTTGTAAGAATGAGTGAGTTTGATGCAAAACAGTTTCCCATTTCCCGGATGGGTTAATACTGACAAAAAGAAAAGAAGGGTTGTTGGACATAACATAAGAGTGCAATACTACTCAGGGTGCCACCAGTCCTATGATGCCACTTTGACGCAGAGTGCAGCCAGGAATATTCGTCCAGGAAGACAAAGTGGATGGAGTTAAGTGGATTTCGGAAATATAGATAGTGTTGGGTTTTTCAGTGGTTATATAAAACCCGATCTTGTTGGAAAACCCATGAAATTGAATCATTAATTTTAAGAGATTGGAAAATTGTGTTCAAAAGAGAAAAGGAACTCATAATCTATAAGAGAAACCAAAATGAACATAAAAGCGTAAATAGAAGCTAAATGAATAAAAAATAAGTGTCGTAAATAATAGGTAAATAAAAGTCAAATAAAGGGTAGTAATGTAAACAAAGGGTAACTAACAAATAAAAAAAGCAAATAAATAAATGAACAAATAAACAAATAAATAAATAAAAAATATGCAAGTCACTATGTAAATGATTCAGTAAATAAAGCGCAAATAAAGTAAATAAACGGTAGATATGGGTAGATATGTGTAATTAAGGGCACATAAGGGAAAATGATGGCACAAAAGGGTGTTTACGGGTAAATAAAGGTGAAAAAGTGTGTGTGAGGGTAGGTAAGGGTAAATAACGGTACACGAGTGTACATATAAGTCACAAAAGGAGGGTGCCCTAAAGATACATAAAGTTACATAAGGATACAAAAGGGTAAATAAGGATACAATTTAAACATGGCATAAAAAGGTACACAAGAGTACATAAGGGTATTTTAGGTAAAGAAAGGGTACATAGGGGTACGTAAGTGAATGTAAGGGTAAATAAGGGAATGTTAGGGCAAATTAGGGGACATATTAAGGGTACATATTACTGAAGAAGGAGAACCGTACTGTGGAATTGGACAATCTTATTTCGTAAGGTAGTTTAGTTACGTAAGAGTCAGCACAACAATGTCCACTTGTTAAGGGTGCAAAATTAAAAGTAAAGTAAAAAAAGGTTACGTAAGGGTAAATAAAGATAACAAGGGTACATAAGGGTTGATAAGGGTAAATAGGGTTACGTAAGGGTACAAGAGTAAATAAGGGAAAATAAGTGTGTGTAAGGTATGTAATGCTACGTAAGTGTACGTAGGGTACCTGAGGTTATACAATGTTACATAATGGTAAATAAGTGTACAGTAGGGCAGAACGATTGATAAGGGTAAATAAGGTTAAAACAAAATGTTATTAATCTCGAGGTTCCCCAGCCAACGTTTTTTTGAAGTCAATAAGTTTTTACCAACAAAACCCCGACTTAGCCACATTAGTGGCCTGAAAATTTAAAATACTGGATTCAGCCTAATGCATTTCAGCCTTCTTAACGAATTCCTACCAAAAAAGCTTGCTATTAAACTTTTAATGTTTTAAAATATTTGGTCTAACTCCGCAGGTCCACTAAATGATTTGCTTGAAGATTTTTTTGCTGTTCGTTTTGGCACATGTGTGTCTTGGGCATGGCTTGGAAGATGTGCTGAAAGACGGTAAGTGTCCCCAAATAAAACTGTTAAGTGGATTTCTGCAGAGTTTCAGCTGATTGAAGTTAGAAGATAGAATAAACTGATAAAGGGGATAAAAGCCTGGAACCATTTTGATTTGGGTGGGCAGTAGATTTGCGAGTTGAATAAAACGGAAGCATAGCAGTTATTACAGATTTCCTAGCCCCACAAACCTTCATTTTCCCCTGCACCTTCTAAGTACCAGGCTTCTAGATCTCATCAGCTACCTGATTTATTTATTTATTTATTTATTTATCATTTTGTTTATTTAGTGAGTAGGTTTTAGTTTTAAGTTTTAAGTTTACAAACGACAGACAATATTGTGACATTCCCTAGTTAATTTGTTAAAAATGACAGGAGTAAAATACTTTATTGACATTTTTCAAAAATTATTTCTCTAAAGTCGTAATTTGTGTCTCACTATTTCAGCTGATTCAGAAATGTTTAAGAAACATTTCATGTGATTTTAAATGGTGTGGTTAAAATCGTTTTAAATAATTCTTCTTCGTATACTGAACTAACAGTGGCTACTCCTGCAGCAACTGAAACAATTCAACTTGGCTCTGCATTCCGCATTCTCGAAATAAAAACGTCTTCCCGTCATCTTGGATGTCAGTTTCGAGGGCCTCAAAATTAAGGATTTATTGTTACGTGGTTTCATACCGTAAGCCCACAGCTGAAGAACGGATTCCTTCATTTTGCTCATCAACAAAGTTAATAAAGATATAACCCCTAAACAGCCAACAGCAGCATAATCCTTACCTAACATTCATATGTCACGTGCATCGAAATTGTATGTTGGACCCTGAGACCTCAGCATCTTAGCCTTTCAGTCTCATCTGGCATGCTAATACAGCATCCAACGATGGAAGTGGGTCACTTTTTTTCCGACAAATGACCCACCAGACTCACTCGAGCCGTGACCCGCGACACAATGTATGCAAATAATACAGTCCACAATTAAGATTTTTAGCCTTTTGGGAAACTATTTTTGAAACACTACGAACAATTTTTAAACAGTACTAGCAAGATACTGATTACCGTAAGATTACCATGGGTCCGTGGGCAACGGTCTTGACCCGTGATCCACTTAAACCACGATAAAAATGTGACCCATTTGACCCACTGACCCACCAACCCATACGTCTATTCCATCTCTGACAGCATCTACTACAAAATACGTATTTTCCAAAACGTATTTCCCGAAAATACGTTATAGGACTTGGGCACTGCAGCTTGAGAACATCATCTAAAAAGAGTAGAGATAATCCGTTCTTTAGAATGGCACTGCATTTGACAGAAATAATACCCGAACAACAACAACAACAACAACAATAACAAAATATTTTATTATTGTATTTAACTTGTAAAAGTTGGCGATAAACCTTACAGAAGCAGCACTGCTTGAGCAGGAGGATTTACGGTGATTTATTGTTTCAGTTGAACAAAAGCAACAGGAGGCCAAAACATGGATGGAAAAATACGAAGGTTCTATTGCTACACAACTGAAGGAACTACTTGAAAGTTTAAAGCCCATCGCAGCCAAAGGAATTCCAAAAATTGGCCTACCTCCTCTCGATCCTCTTAAAATGTACTCATTCAAGTTAGGTCCACTCGACTTGGGACTGGCTAATTTGAAAGTAGCAAATTTCAAAGACGTGGTGGTAAGTGAATCATAAGTGTAGATGTTCCAGGACTATTACCTTTTGCATGACTTTTAAGATGGTGGGTACATGAAGAGTTGGGGATGGACTCATTCCAGTTAGGTCCAATCGACTTGGGACTAGCTCATTTGAAAGTATCAAATTTTAGAGACGTGGTGGTAACTGAATCATCAGTATAAATGTTCTAGGACTATTAGTTTTGGCATGACTTTTAAGATGGTGGGTTCGTGAACAGTTGGGGATGGACTCATTCCAGTTAGGTCCAAACGACTTGGGACTATCTCATTTGAAACAAACGAATTTCAGAGACCTGGTGGTAAATGAATCGTCAGTGTAGATATTCCAGTACCATTGGTTTTTGAATATCTTTAAGGTGGTGGGAGCCAGCAGAATGAGGGATGACTAGACTATTCACTACATATTTCTTCCTTTTCGTATTCACAGAAATAATGGTTTCGAAAAGCTGAAACTCTACTTTGTAGATGCAAGTGTACCATCCAAAACTAGTTAAGGGATTTCCATCCAAGCTTAGTGGTTAGAACTATGGCAGTATTCGATCGTCTACGAACCTCTAACTACCATTCTTAATGAAAACTTAATTGGCAAATAAGTTTGTATGTGCCATGAAAACACGCATTGCCTAATTTTATAGCATTTCCTTCCTTTGAAGGCTTATTTCCCTAGAGAAGAAGAAGTTGGCTTCACTGCCTGGCTCGCAGCCCCCATTTCATAGCGCATGCGCATGGGCCTCTATATAAGGAGCCGCCTCAGCGATAGGCGTCATTCTTTCTTCCTAGGTGCCACAGCGTGTGGTGCTCTCTTCGGCTCTCCCGCTTCTCCTGCTGCCACTATGCCAGAACCGAAAAGGTTCTAGGACGGACTCTTCTCGACTTCCCACCTGTTCTAGCCGGTATCCTCGGCTCAGGCGAGCCGGTATCTTCTTCGGACGATTCGCTCGGACGCCTCCGCTCGACCCCGTACTCTCCCTGGGTTCCGGACTCCGCCTCCCTGGACTCCGCAGCATATGCAGCAACGGACACTTCTATTCGACACACTCGACCCCTGAATCGCTTTGGATTCCAGCTTCTACCTGTAGCCTTCACAGCAATGCTTCAACGGACTCTTCTCTGGACTCTCTTTGACTCTAATCTTTTCCCCTTGTTTTCTCATCGGCTTTCGATCACGGCCACAGCACCTAGTCTGCGTTATCCCTTCTTCCCGGACTCCAACAGGTATCACCCTGGACTCCTCAACATGGATACTCTGGTTGTCATTGCTTCCCCGACTTCGATATCTCAGTCACTACGAATCATCCAAGCCTCCCCAGGTGGCTCGACGGACTCTACTTCTTCCCTTCCTGTTCAGAAACCGGACTCCATCCCTTGGCACCGGATTCCACGGCTGCCTCGTCGCTCTCAGGCTCCTCCACTTCGTCGTCACAGATGCTCACTCTTCTCCAAGTCGTCTCGAGTTCAACTCAACCGACAGCATCTTATGGCCACCGCATCATTGCACCGTCTTCTGGGCTTTCACTTCAGCCAACGGACCGTGGACTCTCTCTTACAACATTCTCTGGTTCACACTTCGCGGACTCCAACAACCAATGTCTCACTGAGGATTCCAGACTTCTAGGTGTCCGACTTCCCGTTCCTTTTTCAAGCTACACAAGTACTGTTCCTCCCTAACCAATGGACTCACCGCCATCCAGCGACCCAACTAAGCATCCTCTGCCACTTGCAACAGTCGGACACCCTACAAGTTCTCCAGCAAACTCCGGTCAAGTAGCTTCCACATCACCCTGCCTCATTTGTGCAGAACTGTGCATCTCTTCATCATCCCCGACATCGGACTCCTCTGCACCAGCTTCTCTGCCACCCGTCACACGTGACCGGTCTCCAGACTTTCTTACCATGACTCCACAGTCTCCTACCACCATCTCTGGTTTGCGGATCACTATTCAAGGCATCACAAGACTCGTCCCCAAGAAGATTGGGACTCTGTCCAGACATCAACCGTTCCCAGGTACATCCAAGACAATTTCGTCCTGCACTACCACCGTCACCCCATCATCTCCTCGGTCTCCTCTCCCGGACACCTCGCTATCGGTCTCCGGAGCCATGACTACAGCCCGAGACTCCAAGACCAACTGCAAATTCTGGAGACACCATTCTCAATCTCCAATATGAGGATGCTCTTTGAATAAAATCCTTTCTTTCATTGTCAAAATAATAATAATAATATAAGAAGAGCACAAGTACAGAAGGATCAACAATCAACACAATCATCTTGCAAGATTCAACAGCATGGCCCAACGGTATCTTTGTGACTCGGGTGCAAGTAATTTTGAGTTGGATTCCAGTAGCTTGCCTTTGACCTCAACAGTTACCTCCGGCATCCTTCGGCAACCTACTAACGCCAGTCTTTAAGACTCTACCTAGCTAACTTCCACATCCTGGGCTCCGTACCAGTCCCGGTCCTCCTTCGTTATCCATCTCCTCGGACTCCACTTACTGTTCAACCATACCTGCATTTAGGCAAATATGGAGGGGTGACGCCCATGGAGGGTATCCTCCATACACCCACTTCATCAGCCTTCACTGGAGCCCCCACTTCACTATCCCGGACGAGCATGCACTGCCCTGGTCCCCAGGAACACTCTTCTACTTTGCCTGTTCCTCACACGGTGGCGCTCACACACCGTTCGCATGCTTTTCAATGGTTCTTCTCACAACCGTTAACGGTCTTCACCATGGACACTCTCCGACCAGCATCATGGCCACCCCACTGGAGGATCACCCAACTGACTCAACTAATGATTCGACTCCTCCAGACTGTCAGGAGACGTCCACACTAGTAGAGGGCCACGTTGGTCCTTATCCCGACCCAGTGCAATGTTCATGTTTGGAATTTGCTGGATCAAAATTCCACCTGGACCCGCATCCATGCTGCCAGTTCCACCGGTCTTGTGACTGGTTCGAAAGTGTAGTGTGTGGCCACGAATATCTAAAGACGAATGGACTATCATCCTTAGATGCCATACAAAGAATCGTACCCAAAACATCAGAAGAGATCAGCGTCGTTCCTCATGAGCATTGGAGCCCCAGTTCATTTCAAGTCTTCGAAGAAAGTCTCCTTCACCTCTTCAACTGCGTCAGTTTTGGCTGCTCCACCGCAACTCCACGGCAAGATGACTCCATGCCTCCCGACGAAGAAGAAGCCCCGCACTTCATTCTCAGAGTTTTTTTCGGACCCGAGTCTTGTCACACACTATGCAACCCTCACACGGAGTCCACAACTCCCGTCTCTGAAAGAATTGCAAACTTCACTCTTGCACGGCCTTCAGCTCTCAACGGATAATGAAGCTCACTTCGAGATAAACTTTGCTTCTCTGGTTTCCAAGTTCTGCACTCTTGACTCTCTACGTGCAACAAAATCAATGCTCCGTTCTTCAGCAGCGTCCCTAGTCGCCCTTCAGCGGACAAGTGACTGTCAAGCGGACACGATCCGTTTCCTCCGTACCGCGAACACTACGTTTGCCACTGACCTTAACAAACTCCAAGCGGAAGCTTCAACCTTACGCTCTTGGAACATTCTTCTAAAAAAGAAGCTTCAACGTGTTACCAAACTCTCCCCGTTACCTCCCTCTCCTGCATGGAAAGGTGATTACGACGCACGTTCGCGAACACGACGTCCACGCGGACACCGATCCACCTCCGCAACAACCTATTCGGGTTCTTGCGACAGACTGTTCCTCCCTTCAACTATCCAGGATAACGACTCAAGCTCATCGAGTCAATCTCCTATACCTCGTCCATCGGTAACTCCTTCCCAACTCCCTTCAACTCCGACATGGAAGCAGAATCAGCCTTGCTTCTCACTGCCCAGGCAGCAGTGTCATCGTTGACATCGACCTCTTCCACTTCTGGACTACAACAATTGTCGTCATACACAGTATGGCAATATGATGATGCCTCCACCTTCATCCCAGTATATCCTAGACTAATTCAGTGCTCATCAACATCTACTAGAGATCATCCCTGCCCGGGCTGCCACAATCGGGTTTAAGGTATGGCACTCGGTTTCCGAGTCCTGCCTTAAAAACAACCTCCTACCATCTTTCAACCGGGGAGTCCCTTCTTAACAGACATTTCACCTCGCCTTTTCTCCGGCTTATTGTTTTGGACACTCAAATCTCTTTAACTTCAAGATCCCTTTCGACATCAGCCACCGCCTTGCCGCCACTCCCCGGCATCCGGTCTCACCATTTCATTGGAAGACCACCCTTTGGACCCTTAGAAATTTGGATTAACTAATCAAAAGCAACAACTTTACCTCCAGCAAAGCATGAAGATACTACAAGCAACTAGAATATTCTATTCATGATGTTTTTTCCCTACAAGCTCGAACACTTCCGGACCCTATCAGACTCCGGTTATTAGGTGCCCACCTCTAAGCCAATCTTTGTGCTTTTCTCATCTCAATGTACTCTCATTGGCCTAACATTGTCTCACAATGACATTCCTCCCCGTCTCGAACACCCTTCACCGTCTCGGGCACCCAGCGGACCATCCCGGGCACCTAGCGGAATCCCATTGCCTGCTGACACACTGCTTCCAGGAATCTTCACCTGCATCTGGATTACCTCCTCCCACAGGTACGGAAAAAACTTCTCATGTTTGCATGCTTCTCTTTTTCCCTCTACCTGGACCTGGACACGATCCCCTTTCCCAGAGGAAGTTTGCCAGCCTCTGACAACTAGCGTCAAGCTTGCCTGAATCAGTCTACGGGGTACTTGTACTCCGGGGCAGCCGGCTCGCAGCACGGGCTCCAGCATCCTCGACACTCACCTCCTTTGACAATGTCTGCTATAAAATTAGGTAATGTATGTTTTCATGGCACATAGAAAGTCCAAAATACCAGGTAGGGCTGTTTGATTTTGGTTTCTATTGCCCTTATGGAAACATACATTATCTTGGCCCGCCCGGCCTCCCCTCTCAGTCGCCTAGGTAGACCCTGTAGGTGGCAGTAAGAATGACGCCCATCACTTAGGCGGCTCGTTATATAGTGGCCCACGACCATGCGCGATGGAATGGGGGCTGCGAGCCAGCCAGTGAAGCCAACTTCTTCTTCTCTAGGGAAATGAGCCTTCAAAAGAAGGAAATGCTATAAAATTAGGTAATGTAAGTTTTCATAAGGGCAATAGAAACCAAATTCAATCAGCCCTACCTGGTATTTTGGACTTTTTAAAATATGCGGTGGAGATTGATAAAAACACCTGAAGCACTACGCATTAAATGAACAACAAAGCACCTTATATTTCGAAGAAATAAAAAAATTGTCCTCATTATCAAAGGTATAATTTTAAAAAAATGTAAAAGGGACGAACACAACACTGCAGGACGTGTTCACATGGGGGCTGCCATATTGGATCTGCAAGGGAGGATGGAAGTTTGGAATCAGAAGATACCAAAGTGGGGGAGGAAAGGTGTGAATTTATTTGATTTTTATTTTATTTAATATTTTCTATAGAAAACGAAACAAGAAGGTGGGTGCTCCTTCAAAGATACAAATTACAAAAAAAATAAGTGGTTTAAAAAACCAGTGAGGGAGGGGAAAGGGAGTAAACATGGTTAATGCTTGTACACACGTTTTTGCAACATTTGTTTTAGGTATTTACTTTGGTGGGGTACAAAATCTGAGATGTGAGTGGAAAAAAAACTTGACCCAAGACTTAAGTTGGGTTAAGTTTTATTCCACTCACACCTCAGATTTTTTAGCCCACCAAACTAAATACCTAAATCAAATGTTTCAAAAACGTGTGTACAAGCATTAACCTTGTTTATTCCCTGTCCCCTCCCCCACTGTTTTTTTTTTTAATTTCTTACTTACATTTTTTATTTTTGTTATTTTGATTTTGTATTTTTAACTTGCCTCTTTGAATGTGCTCTGGTTTCTTTGTGCTCGTTTGGCTTATCTTGTCCAGCCTTGCTTGTTTTTTTATTCTATAGAAAATATTAAATTATAAAAACAGCAAATAAATAAATTTACACCTTCCCTCCTCCATTTTGATATCTTTATGTTCCAAACTCCCATCATCCCATGGACATCCAATATAGCAGCAACACGTCTGCATGTGAAGACGTCCTGCAGTGTAGTGTTCGTTTTTTTGAATTTTATCTATGATAATGAAGACACATTTTTAACTTCTTCGTAAGTTTCCTTGGTGTTCGTTTAATGTGTTGTTCTTCAAGTGTTTTTATCATACTTGGCAAATGCCTTGCCAGTAGATCATCTAGCAACGTATCAAGAATTTAATAATAATAAGCAATTTATTGCTCTAAAACGAGCAAATCGGCAAGAAAGGATTCCCAGGGGGACCGCTAACAATTTACCGTAAATTAACATTACATAATTATATTATACAGTTAAAATTACAGTATTAAAAACAAGGTAAAAAAGAATCATATCAAAGGACACATCGTCTAATGGATAAAACCAGTTTCGCTAAATATAAAACATCAAAAAGTAGCCACTTTAGGCAGACTTTTAAAAAAACTATTTAGGCGGGAAAGCAAAAGGATCGAAAATTTCAGGGACAATTATCGGGACGGAGAAGGTATGCCTTTAACCTTTATCCGTTCACCTCAAGCATTTTAATGCTGACACGCACCCCCATCTCTCCTTATTAATTACATCGGGTTACGAAATATACAAAATAGACGTGAGGTCATCCTTACTTCACGCTGGGGCAGGCGCGGACTCGCCATAGTGCCATTGTGCCATGGCACAAGCACTCCTTGACTGCCTCACTTTCAGCACGCCTAGGGTAGCCTCCTTTTTTAAACTTTCACCGAAAAAAAGTGACCGGATTGCTTGTCGGCTGGTGACCTTAGCTTTCAGGCACAAATCCGCCTTTCGCTTTCCTTTAACTTGTGTTTTCAATGCCTTTTGCAACTCCCCCCCCCCCTCCCAAGGAAATAAGATTAAAAAAAGAAGATTCCTCGAAATATAAAATGTGTGCTGAAGAATGCACTGCAAAACCAGAAATAACGGTAGAATATCAAAATAAGCAAAAGCTTGCAGTACCGGCGACAGGATTTTTGCTGAAAGGGCGAAGACAAAAAAATTATGCTCTTATGCTCTATCACTGCCATCAGGCATTATGCAAATAGCGACTGGGGACGAGGAAAGCAGCCTACCTTTACTGCGGGCCCCCCCCCCCCCTCCCGCAAAAAACAAAAACAAACACCAAAAAATACCTGAGGTTGGTGGCGTCATCACTTAATCAGACATAAGTTCCAGGTAGAACCCATGACGCCCCTTCCCGTCATTTCTCTAAATGACACAGGCGACCTTTCCTACCCAGTCCGACTCTGCGCTTAGGTATGTGGGAATGATACGCCTTCCTTGGGTCAGTTTATGTATTCAAAGTAAAGGTGTTGTCACCATCTGAAGCCGTTGTATAATCCAGGTTTTTCCCACTGAGTAATAATAGTTCGAAGGTAACAAATTTGTAAAATTTTCCAAGAATTTCACTTTCAAAAATTTGAAACGAACAAATTTGTAAATTGTAACTGCATAGTTTTCTGGTATTTCGTTTAATTTTTGAAGGCACTGTTGTCGGATTAATTTAACGTTTAATATCACTACTTCAGACTACGAAAAAACTTGGTGGGAAAGAACGTCTCTGAACAGGCTCGAAACGCCGGATGTTCTTAATAGATGAGGCGACCAGACCTGGCGAGCGTATTTTAAAATAGGTTGGACGTAAACAACAGAAGTCCAAACCAAGATAGCAACATTACGCGTCCCGAAGCACCTTCTGAGCATTAAAATCTTTCAGTGTGTTTATTTATTTATTTATGTGTGTGCCTTTCTACTCCTCTTGAAGTAGTGGCCTCAAATATTGGAAAAAGGGTTTGGAAGAAAGGAAATTTCTCCGAATTTCTCTTAGGCGTATTCTTAAATTAATTTAGGTCCTAAATGGCCCAAATTAGCGAAAAATGACCGTTTGCAACAAACAGCAACAATCACACAACAATACATGAAGTCAACGATTATTGACCAAATTTTTTTCGTACTTTTTGGGAACGTCCATTAAGTAGTAGATATCCGTGAGTCGTAGTCGATTTACCGGTTATAATTGCTCGCGAGCTCGAACGGCTAGTCCACTATCTCGGGGCTGGAGGGAAACACTCGTGGGCT
>JAHWFP010061128.1:0-13805 GCA_023313725.1 Lithobius niger
CGGCGGGCCATACAACTATATTGGTATGGAGTGCCAACCGTTACAGTGAACACACGGTCCAATTTAAACACACGAGTGAAACATTTTATAAAGATGGAATCAAAATGCTTTCAGGTACTTCTATCGGCATCTCGCACACAACATAGAAAGATTGGAAAATTAGAATTCCGACAGTTATTGGGGTCAACGAACCTACTATTTGCTTGACATTTTGGGATAGCAAAAGCGTCGGCAAGGCAAATTCCTCACCAGCGAAACACCAATCGCTGAGCGAGAGAGGAAACTTGCTTACGAGCATTCCAGCTCAAACGGGCAACAGATGGTACGTGCAGAACCATCTAGCGTCCGAAATTGATACTAGAGGTGAGTCTGGGAACCAAAACTAAGCATTGCTTGACTCGGAGCAAACAGCACCTAAAGCGGACAGGGTAACAAGCGAATATCCCCCTGGTGAAGAGCCCCTCAGAAAATATCCCCCCTTAACATCTCCCCGTGCGATTCCCCCCCCCGGAAATATCCCCTCTGAAAATATCCTCCCCAATACTAATTTACCCCCAGAAAATATCCCCCCCCGCTAAAAAACGTACAAGCACAAAACAATGTTAAATAAGTTAGGTGAGGGAATGATAATCATCCTGAAACTCGTAACTGCCGGGAACTCGCTGCTGGAAAATACTAGGAATGAAACTTTTTAATATCAATCATGCTCTCTGCCCCCGCAAAAAAAAGGACAAGGAGGTTGCAAACAGATTATAGAGCTGACGATCACCTCTCCCTTCAGTTGCGTGTTGTTCCTGCCCTTGCCTTTATGCCTTGTGACAGTGTGTTTGATGGTTTTGAACAGTTGCAAGATGCAGCCCCTATCTTAGCTTATTTTGAGGATACTTATACTGGTCATGAATCAAGGTTGCCGCAGCATACTTGCAGCATCCAATTGTGGTAGGTGCACTTGTGCACACAATCAGAGCTTCCACGCACAAATAACTCTATTAAGGGTGGCATCACAGTTTCAGTTGGTAGTTGGGTGTTACCACCCAAATATTTTTTTATTTTTGGAGCTTATTCAAAAAGAAGAGACTTGTTAGTGTGTGTACTGTTTCAAATACTGGCTGGTTGTGCGCTGCAGCCTAAGTGGAAATAGTATGCCGATTCGAATGAAAGGATACTATCAATAGATAATGGATACAGCACCAGAACAATCATGGACAATCTCAGGGATGTAGCTCATAATAGTAATCTCTCATTCTAAGATGAAAAGGTATATAATAATTAATTTTCAATTATCTGTGGTGGGGGGGGGGGGAGTTGGTTATTTTTTACATTGGTTACTTTTTTTTCAAACCTCAGCTTTCCTTTTTATTATTTTTGGGAGGGGGGATGGATGGGGAGTAGATTTTTAATTGGTGGATATTGATATTAAAAAGTTAATATTTTACGGCAGCGAATTTCTGGCAATTATGCTTGGCAGAGGCCTTAGGGTGATTACTATTATTCCCCCCTCTAACCTAATGGTTTATTTATTTTTGTTTTGAATTCGTACTTTTTTTTGTAGGGGGGGGGGATATTTTCCGGGGGAAAATTGGTACTGGGAGATATTTTCTGGGGAGATATTTTCCGGGGAGAAAATCGTACGGGGGGATATTTTCAGGGGGGCTTTTCACCAGGGGGATATTCGCCTAGAACCGCTGACAGTGTTCACGTAAACACAGTTTTAAATAAACCTAACGTTAGATATTCAAGACCACACTTAGTGTTTGACGTTGGAAATATGGCCGGAGATATGTTTATTTATTAGATACTGGCCCATCACTTTCGTTAATTACTAACACTGCAGCACAACGTATGCTTAAGAATTTCAGTGTAAAGTGTACTATGCTTACGATGCCTACGCCGGTAAGCTCACTTGGAGTATGAAATAAGCAAATTAAAACCGATAATAGTAACTACTATGGGAAAATGTGAATTTTCTAGGAATCAGTAATTTGTTATTATACCTGATGGTTCGTTTGGTAATACTTCAGTGCAATTAGGATACAATTTTTTGTCTAACAAGTCGGATGCATTAGCGATAAATTGCCCTGACAATGTTTTAAGTGTTGGTGATTTAAAATTCCAAATGTCAGCATCACCAGAACTAGCCTCATATCACTTATAATCAAAATAAGGAAATAATAAAAAGAGAAAATTACAAACCTCATCGTATTTACGCAGCCACTCTTAACATAGCTACAGATGAAGAAAGTGATGATAATCCTAAATCTACATGGACTTGTATATCCAAACAACAACTCTTAGATGTTACAGTCTCTTTATTACGAAACGAGGTAATTCCATCGGATTGTGAGTCCAGAATTACCGGTATTGTGCATTACCCATTTCCCGAAATACAGACAGGAATATTCGAACCTGAAAACGGCGAATTTCCTGTACGTCTTGCTCAGTCTTGTTAACACAACTCCCACAGGCATTATTCCAGTGATGTGTATTAATTTTAATGAATTTGACGTAGAACTAAAGGTGGGTACTATCCTAGGCACATACACTACTACTGTTATTGAATACGAGGACAATGCTCCCGTAGACGCGTTAAGCTCAAACTTACCCACCCCACGTCCCATCGAGATAGCTCATCCAACAGGTCCCATCGAGATATCCCAATGGCAATCCAACCGGAGTGGAAGCTCACCGGACGAGCCAGCTAGGGGGCTATAGAATTCTTAGACACGTTGAAAGTACATCAAGATACTTTTAGCAAAAACGAATTTGATCTTGGAACTTTTGAAAATTATGAGGTGAACATTGAAACAGGAAGTGCAGCCCCAGTAAAATCTAGAATTTACCAGGTTCCATTCCACCAAAGGGAAACACTGGACAAATACTTAAGACGAAATGACCAAAATTGGGGTCATAAAAGAATCAAAATCTGCTTGGCTCAGCCCTTGCCTACTCGTAAAAAGAAGGCCTGAAGGATATAGAGTCATTGTTGACCTGCGCAGTCTCAACGCAGTTACTGAGAGCGTTTCAGTGCCCTTACCAGTCATCAGTGAGGCACGGAGTTTTCCAGCTTAAGCTAGCTGAGGAGGAGGCAATGCCTAAAACAGCTTTTCAGTCTGCAAATAGGACCTATATGTTCAAAAAAATTACCAATGGGCTTGAAAATAGCGCCAGCACACGATTGAGCCCAGCAGATTTTTGCAAAGATCCTAGGGGCCTACTGTACCATTTATTTGGACGATATTTTATTAAGCTCCGTAGACTTCCGTACGCACCTGCTACATGTAGACAGAGCACTGACACTCGTAGAAAAATCAAAGACAAAACTCGGCACACAAAAATGCATTTTCGCAGTGAACATGTCAAATTTTTAGGCTTCGTAGTGGACGAAACAGGCATCCAACCTGACAGGGACAAAATAAAGGCCATGGAACTTTTCCCACAACCCAAAAACGTAAAAGAGATCCGAAGATTCATAGGGATGTGCGGATTTTTCAGGAGACACATAGCACAATTCTCGGCATACTGAGTAAGCCTTACCAAACTCATGAAAAAGAATGCAAAGTTCATATGGGACGAAGAAGCAGACAACGTTTTTAAAGGTTTAAAGCAAGCTATGGTACATGCTGCAACCTTGAGACACCCCGATTTTTCATAACCTTTCCACGTCAAAGCGGACGGAAGCAACGTAGCGTTGGAGGCTGTTTGACACATACACTGTAGTGTCATACCTACCCGTTGGCCTATACCGCGCGAACCTTTACACCAACAGAGAAAAAGGAAAGCACAACGGTGAAAGAAATTTTAGCCGCGATACACGCAATCGACTCATTTAGGACATATTTAATCAGGAGAACCTTCTTCCTGTCGTCAGACCACATGTCACTAATTTATTTATACAACAGTTGTGGCTTTTCCCCTAAGTTAGAGCGCATCCTAATTAGGATCAGAGAATACGATTTCATCATCAGGCACAGGCCAGAAAAACTATTACCAGTTAGTGACGCACTATCACGGATAGAACTGCCAGTTTGTGTTCTAGACTCACAATTCCCAGATTGGACTCGTAGCCAATTAGTGGCCGAGCAAAGAGCAGACGATTACTACAACAAAATTATTGAAAACATTAATAACCAGGACTCGGCGGACATTATTGATGCCAATAATAAACGAAACATCTTTTATAAAGACTTCGATGGCATGCTATACCGAGTATGGACTAAGGATCCAGCACAAGGCAGATTAGAAGACATAGCACAAGTCTGTATACCAGAATCACTAGTAAACTTTTGCATAAGAGACTATCACTCCTCACCCTCAGCAGGGCACTGAGCAGCAAAGAGCACCCTGAAACTGATACAGCTTCATTGCTTTTGGCCTGCCATGGTCCACGACATTAACTATTATGTAAAGACATGCCTCATTTGTCAGCAGTACAATCAGCCGAACAAACCATATAAAGCAACCCTGAGAGCTTATAAGCCTTTACAGAGACCAGGTGAAAGTTGGTCCATGGATTTGATCAGGAAGCTAAACACTAGCAGACGGCAGAACGTATACATCATGACACTGGTCGATTGATTTCTCTCGTTTCGTAATTGCATTCGGCATACCAGACATACGAGCAAAAACTATTGCACGCAAGCTATATACAAAGCTTTTCGCACAATTTAGCCCTTGCAGAACCATAAGATCGGATATGGGTAAATAATTTGCCAATGAAGTATGTGCAGCATTGAGCACAGTATTTAACGTAAAACAAGTAAATTTCACTCCAAACACCTCTTGGGTAGGAGGCGGCATCGAAATTTGTAACAATTCTATACAAACAGTCTTGAGAAATATCGTAGCAGACGACCCCCACGCTTGGGATGACGGATTGTCAGCAGCAACAATAGCTCTGAACGCAACACCTCACAGTGCCACCTTTATTTCACCTTAATTCCTACATCACGGACTAGAATATAGGATACCAAGCTCTCTTGTCTTTGAACCAGCAAGAAAAATGTATAATAGTGACGATATTGTCGTCAGGCTGGAAAGACAACTCCAAAATGCATTTGAAGTGGTGCGTAAGCAAAACGCTATCGTAATTCATAAACAGCAGAATTTCTATAATAAATCAGCTCGTCCTTACCGATTCCTTACAGATGATTATATTCTGATCAAATCATTCATAAAGTTGCAAGAAATTTCCGACAAACTGAAAAAAAGTTTGGTGTGGGCCATACAGGATAGCAGAATTTATAAATTCCGTAATTCTACGAGCAGTACACTATTTGGATCCATACAAAGTAGTACGTATACATGTAAATCACTGTAGACCATTTTTCCTAAGGTCGCGAAATGGGATCCATCCCTCCAATACACCAGACGATCTCGAATTGCCAGAAATCAGAAATAGCAGCTTAAATGAAGCAGAGCAGCAATTGCGTGATTTTATTTCATGACTGCAAACAGATCCAAACTATCATGATTCTGAAATACAACCACCTAGTTTTACTCCAGTCAGCAGTGACATCCAGCAAGAGTATGAACAAATAATTCCCAATAATGATGAAAAGAAACCTGTTAAGCGTAAACATTGTGATCCACGCACATCTGAGCTCGTGCAGAAGCGAATTCGCTTAGAGCAACAGAAATAGGAAGAAAAACACCGATTGAGACCAACCCACGGTTATTTTACCCGGTCTAGTACAAATATTCCCGAAATCAGGCTGAAACGCAGCCTCAATCAAGCAAACACTACATAGTCATAACCTATGCGAAATCCGGTAATGAAGAAAATACGTACCAATACGACACTTGCAGCTCTCAGAGCAAAAACAGTAGAAAGCCGTCATCCGATCATAGTAATTGCATCAAGCATTTAAAAACCGGACGAATGACGTCAAATCTATTTCCATTTCCCAAAAATAGCACAAAGCAATATCGAACTTGCCATTGACACCCTAAAAAGTAAAAGCATATAAATGCTCGTCGGATGATTTTCTTGTAGAAATCTCGGCAGCAGTCGAACAAACCTGAAAAACCTGAAATACGCTTACCAAACAAGTTATGTAACCGATTTATAAATTTTATTTCAATAAGAATACAAGTTTTGTGCACAAATTCCGCTAGACTAGAGCGAGAAACACATTGAATGGAGAAATAGCAACTTAAAACAATAACCTACATGGGTCTCGATCTTAGTAGCTTTGGTACAGCTTGATAAAATGCTAATAGAAATAAATAAGAATAATTCGAGTCATCCATGCTAAATGGACAGGGTCGCCTGCATCTGTCAATTTAACAGAAAAATTAAAATAATAATTCAGACATTGATCAAATGCTAAAATTTTCAGACGGACGAAAGATTCCCGTGCATAGTTACGTTAGTCAATAAACTCAGTTACAGAATTTAGAAAAAAAAACCCTGATAAGCCGAATTTTTAAATTGGAAGACATAACATTAATACAATTAGTAGCAAAAATTGTAAGGATTTACCACTTCAAAAATTGTAAGAATTGTAAGCACAGTAAGGTCCCAGAAACTGTCTAAGTACAGAGTATTAAAATACGAACGTCAACCATACGTTACGTAGGTAGGCTAGAACAAGCCAAATACAAAGGTCATAGGATTGAGGAATTAAAATCAGCTCACTGTAGCGTTATGATTAAGTACAAATATAGAATCTTGGTTCAGTAGCATATAGTACCTCATATGTAGAGTACCATGTAAGCAAATATAGAGTATCTTGTGGATAGAGTATCTCGCGAACAAATATAGTGCATCTTGAGAGTAAGAGAAAATATAATCTTGACAAGTAATGTATAGGTCTTAGCTAAAAGCATATATAATCTTTAAGAGCACCAAATTGAAATTGTAAATCCATTGGAAATCGTAATGGAAAAATTCTACTGGACCAGTATGTCTAGTATGAAATTTTAACTGGACCAATACCTCCAGTAGGTATTTTCAAATGGACCAATACCTCCAGTACATATTTTTAACTGCACCAGTAACAACAGTAGCATCATTTCAACTGGACCAGTAATTCCAATAAGAAATGTTTTGTCAACTGGTTAACTGGACCAATACAACCAGTAGATATTTTCAACTGGACCAATACAACCAGTAGATATTTTCAACTAGACCAATACCGCCAGTATATAATTTCAACTGGACCTGTAACCAATAGTAGAACAAGTGCAACTGGACCACCAATAGCTAATTTCATTTGGACCAATAGCATGTAGGTATTTTGGACTGGACCAGTAACCAACAGTAGAATCTTTTCAACTAGACCTGTAATTCCAGTAAAAAATGTTTTGTCTAGTGGTGAACTGGTTAACTGGACCAATACAACCAGTTGATATTTCCAAGTTTACTGATACCTCCAGTAGGTATTTTCTACTGGACCAGTAGCCAACAGGAAATTCTAATAGATATTCTACTGGACCAGTACAATAGTACATGTCCAGTAGAAAATTTCACATTGGACCAATACCTCCAGTAGGTATTTTCAACTGGACCAATAACCAACAGGAGAATCCTTTAAATTGGACCAGCAACTCCAGTAAAGAAATGTTATGCCTACTTGTGAACTGGTTAACTGGACCAACACAACCAGCAGATCATTTCAACTGGACCAATACTTCCAAATGATATTTTTAACTGGACCAGTAACCAACAGTAGAATGTATTCAAAAGGACCAGTAATGCCAGTAGAGAATAGTTCATTAACTGGTGAACTAGTTACGCAGACCAGTAACTCCAACTGGATATTTTTTTTCCTACTGGACCAATATCTCCAAGATATTATCAAATGGATCAGTAGCAACTGTAAACAGCATTTAACTGAACTGTTAATCATCAGTAAACTATAATCAGAAGGGTCAGTAACTCCAATAGGGAACAAGTTCAAAAGTTCAGGAAGTGCAGTAAATTTATGCCAGGTAATTTGGTGACTGGGATGTCAGGGCTAAAGCAAGCTAAGCAGGATGGCTGCACATATCCTTTCATTTTCCTACTTGTTTTCCTTGAAATGCCTTTCCTCCAAGTGAAACACAATCTGCTGAGTTCAACAGTAACTGTGTATAGTTAATCAATCAGTAACGTGCACAGACCTCCGAGAGTAAAAGGGCATGCTGAAGTTTTTTTTCTGGAGTCCTTTTTTTTTGGCTTAAGAGTCTCTTTTTTTTACCCTTTTTTAAAAATCGATTTTTCTGGAGGTTTCCTGGCCTTCTTGCCATTTTTAGCCTGCATTCATGGGTTCAGGAAACCAAAATGGGGCATATTTTTACAAAAAAAGCAAGAAGGGCGAATTTTTCGGAAAACACCACTCATTGAATAAACTGTGCATGCCACTGATACTCTACGATCTGTAACTAAATCCCAAAACCGCGTATGTTCTGTTTGTGTAGCATTAAAGTACTTCAAGGAAATAAAAAAATGCGTAGATACCAAGAGCAATACATGGTGAGCATAAAAACGAAAAATTTGTGGCTTGACTTTTTTGCGCAGTTTGGGCAGCAAGCGACAGCATGTGGCAAATTCGACCTAAACAGTAGTGGCATACGCACATATGGTCCGAGTTTTGGTTTCATCTGTGTTTTTCTAATTGCTTTTTTCTGCAGGAACGCGATACAGAGTGAATTGCCTGTGTATATTCATTTTATTGCATTGCTTTTCAGTGAACATTTGTTAAGTATCGTTATAGTAGGGTAACAATAGTGCTGAAAGTTGTCACCCACTAGGCAAATCGTTGCTACAAGTGGCAACCTACGCAGTTGGGAAGAATAAGTACGTATAAGCAAGAGAAGTGATGTGGCCAACCGGAAATGCAGTGCGTATGGTTTTGTTGACGTCACAAGTTGACGGACATGTTAAGAAAAATCGAATTGCAGCAGTGTGTGTGCTTGCCAAAATGATCTGTATTCAAGGATACCATTGTATTGAAAATGTCCTTCAGTGGAAATGTGCAGTGTGAAGAAGACTCAACTACTGATAACAAACAACGAAAATGCGTAGGTTAATACTTTGGAGCCTGCCATAATGTTTCGCGCATGTCCGCTGGTCCTGACAGTGTTAGCGTCTTACAAAAAAAATCACAACTCGGTTAGTTTTTCACAATTAACACAATTCTTTTTAGATAGTAGATGAAAGGGCACAGTTTTTGGAAAGTTAGGTGAAAATTAAAAAAAATTATTTCTTTTTGTAAAAAATGAGGGAAAAAACGAAATATTTGTGTTTCGACAAAAGTACTATGAACGCATTCCAGTGACAAACAAAGCTGCTCAATATGAAAAAAAACACTCCAAATTACCCATAATAATATTTGTTCACTGTAATAACTTTCTGGCACTGAATTCGAGCCTCTCTGTGGCGTGTTAGTTTCACAATTAACACAATTCTTTTTAGATAGTAGATGAAAGGGCACAGTTTTTGGAAAGTTAGGTGAAAATAAAAAAAAATTATTTCTTTTTGTAAAAAATGAGGGAAAAAACGAAATATTTGTGTTTCGACAAAAGTACTATGAACGCATTCCAGTGACAAACAAAGCTGCACAATATGAAAAAAAAAACACTCCAAATTACCCATAATAATATTTGTTCACTGTAATAACTTTCTGGCACTGAATTCGAGCCTCTCTGTGGCGTGTTAGTTTCAATAAAGTTGCCAGTTTCAGTTTCATTTACGTCTGACAACGCCATGTTGACTTTCACTTCAAAAAAGACGCTCCAGCTAGAACCCTAAAAACAGAAATTCTACTGCATGGTGCTGCCATCTAGCGATTGAAAAGTGAACTAATATGTCCAACAAAGACTCTGGCTGAGGCACAGCGGACGTACTGCCCTCCACAGTTTTGTATAGCAAATCAAAAATGTGAAACGTACCAGTACGTCCTTAGGCACTCACTAACAATTAATGAAAATGTACTAGTACGTCCTTCGGATCCAAAGGGTTAAAATGTTTAGTTGGCCTGTGACGTGTACTAAAATCCAGATGTTTTACAAAGCCAGTTATTAAAGGCTTTAACAATCATATCTATACTTACATTTTGTCAATAGAAGATCTGAATACACTACCTAACTTGCCATAGTTTAATTACCATAATGCATTAACACACATTTCATATTAGAAATAATTGTTGGCTAACTTTGTGACTTCATAAACTGGTACTAAGGGGTAATTTTGATATGTATGAGCTCCTCTAGTCAATACCTTCAATTTGATACCAAACTTGTGGTTTGATTCACATATGCCTACCGCAGATACATAGCAGCCATGTTTCAGCCATGTTTATGAGATTGTAAATTAGTCCCGAGGGGCTAGGTAAATGAACGAATGGCATGTATGAGTTCTACTGGTTTGATACCAAACTTACCATGGCTTAATTCCCATACGGCATTCGTGCACATTTTGTATTAAAAATGCATGGCGGCCATGTTTATGACATCATAAATTAGTCCTGAGGGGTTTGGCAAACGAATGAATGGTGTGGATGAGTTCTACCGATCATTACCTTCAATTTGACACCAAACTCGCCATGGTTTGAATCCCATATGAACTGGCTCACATTTTGTATTAGAAGTACATGGCGGCCATCTTTGTGACGTCATCACAACCATACGCACTGCATTTCCGGTTGGCAACATCACTTTTATTGCTTGTAGGTACTTATTCTTCCGAACTGCATAGGTTGCCACTTGTAACAACGATTTGCCTAGTACTTCAAAAAGTAGAGCCCTATTGTAATTTTGTCACCCTACTATCACAGAAGTAAAGCAACTCTAACAATGTATCAAATATTTTGAAAAACTCATATGGAAAATTAACTTATAAAAGAATTCCTTATAAAAGAATATCAAGTGTAACTTATATGCCCATCTTATTAATTAGTGCCTTTTAGCTTGTAATTTGCACCTGAACCATTCGGGAGTGCAATGTTTTACATTCAGTAAAAGATTTCTAAATCGATGTCGTAATAAATAACTTGGCTTGCTGGCCTAGTAGTTATTCTTACTATATCAGCGAGCAAGTTTTACAGGACAAGTAGGCAGCGTTAGTTATTGGACCGGTAGGCTGGGTTAGTTATTGGACCAGTAGGCTCTCCATACAGGACCTGTAACAAAAGCCTGCAGGTCTGATAAGAATTTTATATTAAAGCAATTAGTAAATTAGTTATACATTTTAATAGGATAATGAAAGGTTCTCTAGTTGCTAAACAATTAATGCCAATTGATTGTTTAAAACAAAGTCAGGCATTACATAACTTTAGCAGAAAATCAGTAAAATAGAAATCCTAGGCACAAAACGTTAATGCTTAAGATTTTGTGTGTATATAAGGCTGATCACCATCATCAAAAATTGTCAATATGACAAAAGTTAGAGCTACAGAAGGCAGGTAAGTAATAGTGTTAGGTCTAGTGTTAGTAGCTACATTGTAACTATGTATATAGGAATATTTCAGGAAAGACTTAATCAGTTGTGATAATTAATAGTATAGAATACGTACGCACAATTTTTTCTTGAGAAGCCTACTGGTCCAGTAATGAAGTTTTAATGGACCATTACAAGATTATCACTGGTCCTATAAGAAAACCCTACAGGTCCTGTACACCTTGGCTATAGGACCAGTAAGAAGAATCTGCAGGACCAGTAACAATTTGGTAATGGTCCAGTAAGAAGGTCCTACTGGTCCAGCACACAATTGTTACTGGACCAGTATTAAAACCCTACTGGTCCAGCATTCCATAAACCAGTAAGTAGTACTGGCCCAATAGGTAAATTCGTACTGGTCCAGTAAAAAAGTTTCCAGTAAGATTTCCAGCACAATAAAACACTCTTAGAAATTGATAAGTTAGAAATGAAATAGGAAAATGTTGCATAGAAAATGTAGCACGTACCAGTAAAAATTCTAGAAAATAAGTTACCCATATGAAATTAGCCGTACATGTTAGACAATAAGTTAGCCATACAGGTTAGAAAATAAGCCACCTATACGGTAAGCCATAGACAATAAGTTAATAAGTTACCCATACGTTATTATCCGTACACGTAAGACAGACATAGCTCATACGTAATTAGCCGTAGAATGTAAGATAGATCAATACACCATACGTTATTAGCCGTACATTTAAGACAGACATATCTCATACTTAATTAGTCGTAGAATGTAAGATAGATCAATATGCCATACAGTATTAGCTGTACATATAAGACAAGACATAATATCTCGTACGTAATTAGCCGGAGAATGTAAGATAGACCAATGTATCATACGAAATCAGCCGTACATGTAAGACATAAGGTAACCCCATACGAAATCAGCAGTACATGACAGAAACTAGAATTAGTAACCTATACGTTCAAGCCGTACAGATATAAATAGGTAAACGTAAACACAAAACGTGGAAAAACTCGAAAAGGAAAACCGTGAAATAACTACGTTGAAGCCAGACATGTAAAAAAAAAAAAGAAATCCGTAACCAGTAAATAGGAAATAAACAAAAACAAAAACTGTACCGATAGGGCAAACATAAACCCAGAAAACGAAAATAGCAAAGGATAAGGAGCATAGGCTCATAAACATATTTGACAAGGTAATAAACCAGTATAAACTAAAAACAAGATTAAAACTAAACAAGGATCACTGGTATGTATCAAACACTATAATTTAGGACAAACCGTAACCTCTACGAAACCGATAAAATTAAAACCGTACGTTAGCAATAGGTTACCCGAAAACTATAACCGATTACAAAAAATAATGAATATATGCAGACAAAAACGAAGCAATAAGCTACCCGAAAATAAATATCATAAACATTTATGCAAAACGTAGAGAAAAAAATATATATAACGATTAGAATTAAGCTACCCCCTCCCAAAAAAAAACCATAAACCCTAAACGCAGGTCGCGAAATATGAAAAAAAAAAAAAACAACCTTAGCAATAGGCTACCTGACAGATAACCCATAAAAATTTTATACAAATTGCAGAAAAATCAGAATCGTAAGCGAAAATTTAGCAATAGGCTACCCTAAAATGTAAAACCCCACCACAGATTGCGAAGCAATAGGAAAACAAAAACTTTAGCAATAGGCTAACCAAAACTAAAAACCGCATAATTAATGCAGATTGCAGGAAATAAACGGAAAAAAAAATGAAAGCTACCCGGAATGAAATGAAACAATAAGCTACCCGGAAAATGATTATCGTAAATTCTTAGCCAGATCGCAAAAAAACATAATGATAAACAAACTTTAGCAATAGACTAACCGAAAAAAAAAACCGTAAAAACTTTAGACAAATTGCAGGAAAACTAAAAGAAGTAAATAAAAACTTTAGCAGTAGGCTACAAAACAAGAAGAAAATGTACTAAATCAGTGAATTATCATGCAGGAACAAAATAAGTAAATAACCTTTTGCGTATAAACTACCAAAAGTGGTATAGACCGCACAGATTACGAAGCGAGTAAAAACACTCAAAAACATTTAGTAAATAGACAACCGGAAAAAAAAACACCATAAAACCTTACGCAAAAGGTAGAGAACAAAGCAGACAAAATATAAATCTAGCAATAGGCTATCCCAAAAAAAAAAAACAATTACGTTAGGCTTAGGTAAAACATAGTATTATAAGATAAATTAAGTCGGGATCAGATCAGCCAACTAACTGGTTATCCGCAAAATACGTATATATATATATATATATATATACAAGGTGTTCGGAAATTGGTGTCAAATATTTTGAGAGTCCGCTGTGTGATCAAAGATAAGAAGAAAAAGTCCTATAGACATGGGTCCGGAAATGCACCAGTCT
>JAHWFP010061128.1:18805-36533 GCA_023313725.1 Lithobius niger
GGGGGGGGGGGCTGTAACTAAAGACTGGTGCATTTCCGGACCCATGTTTATAGGACTTTTTCTTCTTATCTTTGATCACACAGCGGACCCTCAAAATATTTGACACCAATTTCCGAACACCCTGTATATATGTAGTCGATAACATTCCTAACGTTCCTCTTTCCCGCTACAACAATGGGTGTAAATAATGCGTATTAGAGGGAGGTTCCCTCTCTTTCGAACAGCTAAACTTCAACAATGGTCCAAAGATCACAAATGACGTCACCATTGTAAAGTAAGCGATAAATTTGGCATAATCACGGTTCCCACCAACACGGAGAACATGAAAAACCTGTAAAAGACAGGGAAATTTATTTCTGTATTTTGGTGGTTATCCCTGCTAATATTTAATAGACATTTTGATGTAATAATTAGAGCTGGATTGGAATTTTTTCAATTTCTGAGAAGTATAAACAGTAATAACAAGACGAAAAGCCAAATGGACTCGATTGGTGATAAATACACACATGTGATCATTATTTCCGTTGCCTTTTGGACTTATTATCAGAGCTTAAATATCAGACTGTCTAAGCGGAGTTGATCCCTCGACCTTTGGTTTCGCAGTCGCCAAAAGGCGTCAGAAATTGGTTTGCTTCAATATTTATTTTAAAAGAAACAGTATCAGTAGTCTGAAGTAAAAACTTTAAAATTTGAAATTTGAAATTTAAAATATTAAAAAAAAATGTAACAGTAAATTTATCCGGATTTTAGGCTCCATTCAAATTAATACATTGAAGCAAAAGAGAAGAAAACGACATACTATCTAAAATCTGTTAAAAATCGGTGGGGGATGGGGGAGGAGACAAGAGAAGTGCAGAAGAAATAAAGAAAAATGGAAAATGGAGTAAGACGGGACACTATGGAGAACAGAAAGGAGAGGACAAAAAAAATAGTTGCGGGGCGGAAAAAATGTTAATGGTGGGGGAACAGGGTAAAAATGAACCGTGGGCGGGGGAGGAAATTATCCTCTTCTCTTTCTCCCCCTCCTCTTCCTTTCTTGAGGAAACAGCCCACTATTTAACATGGTTTAGACACTTTATGACTTTCCTTTCCTTGCTGCAATGTGTTTAATTTAAATGTAAATCAGGATGAATTTATTGTTAAAATATTCTTATTTAATTTTAAATATTGTAAATATGGTTTCTCAGTATTTGCGTAGAAACGTTCTGTATAGCCTATGTCACTATGAAATTGAGTTGGTAGCCTGATAAATCACAAGTCTGGTGTCAAACCGCCACTCATTGTAGGCTTATTTTTTAAGGTTTTTTGGGTTAAAATAAAACGTTTTTAACTGTTTGCATGAGAGAAAGACTGCGTTTTGCCAGGGAGCATGTCAACTGGTCTACAGAATGGGATGAAGTAGTCTTTACCGATGAATCTGCGTTCAATCAACCCTGAATGGGAAAATTCATGTTTGGAGACCAGTAGGGGAAAACGCTTCAATTCACGTTACGTTCAAGAAACCTCCAGGAGCGGACGATTCTCAGTGGCTGTTTCGGGATTTTTGAGTGTTAATGGTCTTAAAAAACTCCATCGCTGAAACGGTGACTTAGACCAATACCAGTATATTGATATTTTAGAACATGCAGCAGTTCCATCCATACTGGATGACCATTTTCGTGCCGGAGTGTATTGGTTTGTCCAGGACAAAAGTCCCATCCACGAAGCCCAAACTGTAAAAAATTGGTTTCAAAACCATGTAGACGTTCAAAATTAGCCATGGCCGACCAAATGTTGGGACTTAAATCTCATCGAAAACGTGTGGAGTGCCCTGAAGAAGGGCCTAGGAAATAAACTGCAAAATCTTCGAGATTCAGATGACCTTTGGGGAAGAATCCAGGAGCAATGGAAACTCCTTGGTCAAGACGTAACGTATGTTCACAGCCTCAGTGAGTATATGCCTACTCGCCTGCAAGCAGTTATTCAGAACAATGGAGGGTGGACAAAATATTAGTTGTGTGGCTAAAGACATTCGTATCTGTCAATGAAATGTTTTGCACTAAAATTCTGGGTCAGTTAAACAAATTCATAACTTAAAAATTAATTATCTTTCATCACTTAGCCTACTATTAGGATATTAGCATATTAATTTATTTGGCGATTACGTGTAGGAAAGTGGTTTAACCTATGGATTAGCAGGTAATGTTATGTTTTATTATTGCTAAAAATTGCAGTTTTTTTTAAACTGTTGTTATTATTTGCTATTACTGCATCATTTAATAAACTGCTAACAAACTGTTAAGTAATGTTTCAGTAAAGAAAACACTTATTTAGTTTTAGTAACATTTGTTAGCACCCTTTTAATATTGTTTGGATTTATTATTATTAATTTTATTATTACAAAGACTTTTTATTCGAAATTTATTCCAAGCACCTACTGTTGACAACAATCTTTAAAAACAACAAAATTCAGAACTTATCAGCAACACCATTTTCATTCAGTATTGCATGAAAAAAATGTTTCTTTAAGTATTCATTCATCCTCTGAGCTTTTTAGACAGTGGCATAAATACATTTTTTATAATGACGTCCCCCTTATGCCTCTGGCTAGAAAACTTGAGACTGCTTTATTTATATTGTCAAGTATTTTCCTTAGTGTAGTAACATACACCTTTATAAAAAAAATGTTTGAAGAAAATAGCGAATAAAGAGATATCTTTTCCATTTTGGAAAGACACTTGTCCCCCCTCCCCCACTCCTCCCCTCACCCTATTTACGCCACTAGTAGGTTTTAGGGTAGGAGGGTCGGAAAGTTTTACAGATATCTTCCTGGTATGGGCACGTTATCATTAGTGCATACACCAAAACTTAAGTTTATCGTGCTTTTGTCAAACAAACATTAATTTATTACGAGTGTTCAAAACAGGGGAGTGCCTACTGTTTCATTTATTTTCAAGCATATTTAAGTCAGCGTTTTGCAATATGACAGCTGTTGTAGAAGTCCGAGTAGCTGCTGTCACAAATAAAAAAGACGTGCGTTCTATTCCATTGCATTCGTTAAAAAGTAGCACTGTAGAAATTCGTACAACAGTCATCATATTTGTGTCGATTAGTAGCCTCTAGTTAGGCAGCAACAAATACAAAGGAAGCAAAGAATTGCTCGAAAAGTAGTTGATACTATGTTAAATCAATTATAGAGAACCAAGCGGCTTTTAACATGGTAATAGCTTTCTGCAGCTCTCAGCATTATTTCTTTACAACCCCTCATTTCATCTCTTTATTATTACAACCCCAGCCCAAATATCGGCATGATTAATAGTAGAATTTTCAACTCTTAACCACTTTTTTTGTGTGACGTCATTTGTGAACAACTGGAATCCATCGGCTGTAACGATAAGAAAACGGAGCCATTGAATTGTTGTCTCTTGTAATTAAAAAGATCATTGTTGAGCTTGGCTCTTCCTGAAGTGAAGCAGCTGCCCTCTGATTTGAATATTTTCGTCCATTGTTTCAGCAGGAAAGAGGAACGTTGGAACGTTGCAGACATAGGGCCTTAGGGCTTCGTCGGGCAGATGACCGGGTGCGGTTAACGCTCGCTAAAATCCTTTGACCCTTTGAGGAACGTTGGAAATGTTAGCGACTGTACATATGCCGATGAATATAAAATTTTATAGGACATAGAGCCATAATTATCAGGCACGTCAGTAAACATCTCGAAGCAGTAAGCTAAGATAAAGCAAATAAAACAATCCCGTATAAAAATTCCGTTCTAATAAGGAAAACGAATAATTTTGTCAAAATAAAAAGGAAAAAGTCACGTAAGAGACGTTCTGTATAGATAAACCAAAATCGGCGCTAAGCAAAGTGATAAGGCTAGATCAAGCATAAAGCTGTTAAAATTAGACACAAACCGGAAGTCATAAAACTTCTGCATAAAATAAAAAAATGTATATATATAAATAAATCCCGTTAGACGCGAGGCCATACAACAGGCACGGCACGTAAATAAAATCTTGAGCTAAAGTAAGCAAACTAACATTCCCGAACGGCAATAGGCCCTAAAGTTAAGCAAATTAGAAAAAGGAGCGCAAACTCACCCCCTCGTTTAGCTAGAAAATTTATTTAGCAGATCTGAGCTAATAAAGCACCGTATACTAGACAAAAATGTTCCATTAAACATCTCGTAAAACAGGGCGAAGGATTTTCGTTAAACACTAACGAAAAAGGTTCACCTTACTAAAAAAAAAACGTACACGTAGGTGTAAATAGGTCAGCAGGAACGTACAACAAATCGAGCTTGTACACCCGACTGGCATTAGGCCACTAAATTTAGGTTAACTAAGAAATGAAATAGAGCAGGTTTACTCTTCATTCAGAAGAAACAAATATATACCAAAAACTTACCGTTCTTATAAGGAAAATTCAAATCCGACTACCGTTCCGCCCGGCTAAGCGAAGGATCCTCATCAAGAAAATATAAAATGTTCACGGAAATTAATAAAACGAATTCGAAAAATGTTGCTAAACCTCGTCGACCAGGCACACGGTACATTTAGGCGCAAGGCCAGTATTTATCGGGCACACCATATAATTCCAGTAAACGTACAAAAATGTAGCTTCAGAGCAGGCAAATTTAGCACGCAGAGAATTTTCAGAATTCCGTTTTCATTAGAACATAGAGATTTCACCCAGAAATAGGCTAGAAAACTTCAGTGTGCACAATAAATAAAAAGGGAATACAGCGAAAAATCGGTCAGATAATAGCACCAGCCGCAAAAAATCCAAACGCATAGCAAACCGCTACCAGGTACGCTAAAGAAAGCCCGAATATTCAGCAGGCATTTTTCAATGAAAATAAAATTCCAATAGTTCATCAGGCGCACGGCCATACATCAGGCACGCCATTGTTACTTAAATCCTAGTTAGAACCAAGTCGTACTCCACCTTGTATCCAAAGACAGCTGCTAGGGTAGATCTCAATAGCATTCCTTTAAGAAAATTTGTTTTCACTTCATCAGGAATAGCAGGAAATTTTCGTCAAATTTAATGAAATAGGCTCACTGTGTGTGAAGCACGTAAAGCACGTATGAAGCACGTAAAAAAAGATGAATCCAGCAGATGCTGAAGTTATCCAGTCATAAAGCGATGTTTTAGCACGCACAAGAAATTTATGTTCAGTACAAAAGCATCAATGTGCTAATCCGGCACGTTCAAATTCAGCTCCATTACGCAAGTAAATGAAGGAATTCCATCACTTTTAACTAAAAAGGTTCATCACGCACAGAATCCGAAAAAAAATCTACACGAAAATTTTAGGCACAGGGTTAGATTTTATCAGGCACGCGAGATTAAATCACTATGGTTTCGATAGCATTTTTGCATAACCTAGTAGTTCGCCCACTTCATAAGGCACGACGACAGATTTTCCATCATGACATACGATACGAAACGATATAACTTTCGTTAGGCAATAGAGCCAATTAAAACTTTTATGAGGCATAGGCACAACATTGTGTAAACACACACAACATTTAGATTTCGTAGGCAGTCCCCATTTATAAATGAACCTAGATTTAGCAGGTAAGCTACCTCAAAATACAAAAACGGTAAATATTTTTCATAATAATAATAATATTTGTCACAGTTGCAACAGGTCTGGCAAAGACCCTAGGAAAGATCACTGACAGCCAGCCTAAATTATAAAAAGACAATTACATAAAGTGATAAAAGTACGGCCAGGGGAAGGTAAGGGAATAGGTATAAGGACACGAATGCCTCACCACCAAGGTTAGACCTGCCAGGGACTCTATGGTCCCCGATGGCATCGCCAAACGTGTTGGACAAGGGAGATGTAAAAAAAAGGCCCAAATAAAAATAGAAAGGCAGATAAAACAAATGGAGAGGTTAAAAACATCGTTATGTAAATCAAAGTATGGTTATGGTATAATCTAAAACAATGCATCCCCAAAATGGGAATTGTCACCACCATAAAATAAATAATTTAGAATTAAAATGCACGTAATGCGTAGGAAAAAGCATGTTAAAATGAGCCGTAAAGTGTAAGCCCAAGTAAAAAGTGGAATAAAGTCTTAGAGACTCAGTGAATAGTTCTCCGGGCGGCGAAGAAAGGGACGGAAATTTATAGCCTTTAGCCGCGTTTTGAAAGAAGTGAGTGACAGCGCAGAAACTGTCTCATTATCGAGAGAGTTCCAGACTGGCACAACTCGCAAAGCAAAAAAGAATTTCCTGGAATCAAGTCGAAATTTGGGTACAACGAGCTTTAAACGGTTACCACGAGTCTGGGTCACCGAACTAAGTTCAAAAAATGGTAATTCAATGGGAAGCAAACAATGTATAATTTTAAAAGTTAGGATTAGGTCAGCCTTTAAACGTCTACATTCCAAGGATTCCAATCCAAGATCATGAAGTGTTCGACTGTATTGCAATGTACGCTTGCCCGGTAGTGATTTCGTATGCCTCCTCTGAACGGATTCAAGATGGTCAATGTCCTTGAGGAGGTAGGGAGACCAGACCTGACGCGCATACTCGATCAATGGTTGGACGTAGACTTTGTATGCCCAAAGCCCAGTGTAAAGGTTCCCAGAGTTAAAGCATCGACGGACCATAGCAGATCTGCGATTGGCCGTTGCTGCTATAGTTTTGCAGTGTGAGGAAAATTTGAGATCCTGCTGAAACCAAACTCCAAGATCCCTGAAGCTGGTAAAGGTTTCCTTGAGTATTGAATTACCGAGAAAATAATTTAACCCGCTAGTGGATTTACCGCAGGCAAAAAGTAAGGATTTTTTCACCTAAACAACTAGGCTAGAAAAGCTTACTAAGCAGGAGTAACGAAAAATAGCTACGCAAAAAACATCAACAACCTTCATCAGGCATTGACAACCAACTCGACATCTCGTAGGCAGATTCCAACCGTCGATCTAATTAGTAAAAGACATTTTCCGTAAAGCTTTTAGCAAGGAAATTCACCTAAGTATAGGCCAGAAAATCTCACCAAAGCTTGGAAATGAAAAATAGATACATACCAGAAGTTAGGTAAAGGAACCTCTGTCAGGGAGGAATGTTACACTGTTTAGCGAGATGCGCAAATTCCGATTCCACAATTCAACATGAACATATTTCATCAACTAATGACTATACAGAGTTCACCAGGAACGTAAAATAGAAATTTCAACCCACCAAGCTCAGTTCGGTCAACCTTCATCAGGCGCTAAGCCAATAATTTTATCAGACACGCCAGAGAAAATTACCAATTTCGTAAGAAATAAATACGGCCAGCTATAAATTATAAAGTACTCTTAGCCCATTCCAAACGCAACCTCATAACAAAGCAAACCACAGACATAAAAACAAGAACATTTAATTCCAAATATGTACATATATAAAGCCACACGGGCTAATGTTTCTCAAAATTTAAGCTAAAAAAAATAAAAATTTAAAACAAAAGTTGCCTTTTGGCACTGGAGCTGCCACCACCTCCCTCATCATCGGATCTCCATCATCATGGCGACGTTTGCTATCTACAAATAAAACAGACCCGAATGAAGACTCACACCCTTCAACCACCTAGGCTATAACAGAAATCGGCACGTTACAAATTTTAGGAATTTGCCGGATGCTAAAGCAAGCAGAACTCGAGCAACCTTTAGCCATTCCAAGATTAGCAAATAGCGAAATGCCCCAAATAAGCGCTGACCGAAAAAAAAAGAAATTTTTAAACTCACCACTTTGGTAATTACCCCTAACACCGGAAATCACGCAAATCGGGTCATCTACAGACGACTCGGAGAGGATGCTGGAATCGGGGCTGCCTCCTTCAGGCTCCTCCCCGGCAATCAGTCGGTCTTCGTCGGCAGCCGCAATGAGAGCAGGTACTTTCTCCTCCTCCTCCGCCCCATTGGCCAGGGCAAGTAGCGCAGCAGCCACGGCGACCAGCCCAGGCTCAGGTACCGGACTTGCTGGCGGACTCTGAAATACTAGAGACAAACACAAATTAGTAATTTGATCAGGAAAGAGTCATAACGACAGTAAAATTACTAAAAACAACTAAAAAAAGCTAAATAAGCACAGACATAAACCGACATAAGAAAGGAAAATTAATTCCAAACCGAAAACTAAAGCTAAATAAGCACAGACATAAACCGACATAAGACAGGAAAATAATTCCAAACCGAAAACTAAAGCTAAATAAGCTCAGACTTAACCCAACATAAGACAGGAAAATAATTCCAAACCAAACAAGCAGCTACAGTGACTGCCTAGTCGCACCGGTCTTCTGTACAGTTCCTCCATTTCCAATGTTGAGGCGCACACATGCTCTACAACAGCTGTCTCTATTATACTTATCTAAAAGCAGTAGCCATCACAATTGCCAGTTAAAAATGTGTTAGCTTTTAGGCCCGTTTTACATTTTAGGAGTAATTGTCAGCTTTTGGGCCTAATTTTAATCAGCAGTTTTAATTTAGTAAGTAGCAGCTAACGGAGATATGGATTGTATAGTAACCCTATTCATTTTTGCAACACGGTGCGCCTGCAGGCACACAGTTACAGTGTTACAACGTGACGCGCGAAGTAGCCTGTATAGATCAGTGGTAGTAGGGAAGTGACGAGAGAGACGCTGTTGATGAAGCCAACAGTGACTCGTATCAACTTGATGTTGCCATGGTAACATGATTTTAGGCCTAATTTTCATTCTTTAGGCCTAATTTTAAAAATGCAGTTTTAATTTCGTAAGTAGAAGATAGGCCTAATGGTGAATTTGGTTCGACGGTAAGCCTATTCATTCATGCAACAATGCGACGAGACTATTTAAACGAAGCTAAAATCCATTTGTTTTATTGAGGATTTTAATTTAGGATTTTAATTTGACGATCAAGTGTTATTATTTAATTTAGTTACGTCGAAGAAGTCTATTAGGTATGAGGAAGTAACGATGTTTAAATTTGCCATGTTATTTAACTAACTTCTCACACTGAATCTATCGTTATAAACAATGGTCGTCAATATCTGATATCTTTGCGAAGTTGAAAAAAGCGACGGACGGACAAAGTCGTTGCAATAGTCTTCTCAGCCGGTACGGCTGTACAGAAGACTAAAACTAAAGCTAAATATGCACAGGCATAAATCGATATAAGACAGGAAAATAATTCCAAATCGAAAACTAAAAGCTAAATAAGCAGACATAAACCGACATAAGACAGGAAAATAATTCCAAATTGAAAACTAAGAGCTAAATAAGCACAGACATGAACCGGCATAAGACAGGAAAATAATTCCAAATCGAAAACTAAAAGCTAAATAAGCACAGACATAAACCGACATAAGACAGGAAAATAATTCCAAACCGAAAACTAAAGCTAAATAAGCACGGACATAAACCAACATAAGACAGGAAAATAATTCCAAAACGAAAACTTAAGCTAAATAAGCGCAGACGTAAACCGACCTAAGACAGGAAAATAATTCCAAATCGAAAACTAAAGCTAAATAAGCACAGACATAAACCGACATAAGACAGGAAACTAATTCCGAAGCGAAAAACATAAGTCGCAGAAAATTTGAAAATAGATAGCGCAAATGTACGCTAATGACACTTAAAAATAACTAGGAAAAATGGATTACAAAAATGCAAGTTAGACATTCAGAATCCCAGACAGTACGAACAAACTAGAGTACCCAGATTAACAAAAAATACAGTAAATGATTAAGGGAAGGGTCACAGCAGTGCAGTTACACTTAAATCCTGTTCACAAAAAAAGAGATAAAAACAGGTCATGTCTCGTCCTCTTGGCTAAAGTGCACGGTTACACTTAATTATGCCCACTTTTTAGAAGTGTGCCATTGACAAAAACACAAACTCACAGATATATCCCGTCCTCTTGGTTCAAGTACACGGTTACACTTAATCAGGTCCACTTTGTAGAAGTGCACAGGGTACACCTACACGAGGGCAACCGGAAGGATCATAGAAGCAAAACGCTTAATCCTGTCCAAATATCAGACAAACACACAGTGACAACAAAAGCATAGAACGAATAATCGAAAATACCGAATCAGAGATAAGCTAATTAAGCTAGACAGAGTAGACAAGTGCGTAGCACGCAAACTCCGAATCCAAATTACGAAAAAGGCAATGATCAAAAGACATTAGGCCAGACTATTAAGAGAATCATAGACATGTAAGCTAAACACTAAAAAACCCGAAAACCGACTAGAATTAAGAGGTATAAACCCAGGTTATATAAGTTAAGACAGGATGACAGAAGTGTGAGAAATACACTTAAATCCAAATTTATGATTGCGAGTACAGAATAGTCACTCAGATTCAGACAGGCAAAAAACTAGGAACACAGAAGTGTTACACTTATTTCCAGAATGTCTCTGACATTTCCCTGACAAGCGAAAAATTTACGCTACGACAAAAACAAGTAACAAAAAGGAAATATAGAAAAGACACTCGAATTATAGGTTAGAAAATAAGTTAGACACTCAAGTCGGAAAATTAAGTATAAGTTAAGAAATACATGACATATGCAATGACCTTACAAGAAACAGTAAAGGTGCAGAAATCTATACGATTGTTTCAGAAAACAATAGAAGACGACAACAACGTCCCGACAGACAACAACAATGTCCTGACAGACGACGACAACGTTCTGACAGGTAACAAATATACCACAGACAGGACAGACAGTCAGAAAAAAATGACACAACAGTCAGGAAATGACAAACGGTCAAAGTGATGACCAAAGTGACAAAACACGAATTATTACCAAGGACATGAACACACAGACAAAAGAAAGAAAAAAAGGAAACACGTGATCATGTACAAGACAAGCAAGCATATGCTAAAATGACAATCGAAAAGACTTTTCCGAAAACGAAATGGACAAATGCAAACATTATGCAAGAAAGACTAAAACTGAACAAAAACTGAACTCAGCAAAAAAGACTATAGTGAACTAAACAAGTGCTACTGATACTAAAGATCAGCATAGAGCAACCCAGATCATACTCTGAAATCCACTCAAGGTGATGTGAAACCTTAAGGAGTGAGAAACGAACGTGAAAATCACGAAAAGTGAAAATTATGATTAAGAAGTGAAAATTACTAAAAAGTGAAAAATTATTGGGAAAATGAAAATATTCAGCAAGAATTGAACCAATGTAAAAATTGTATTTTCCCTTGATGAAACCCCAGCTTAGTGTGATCCTCCGAAATAAAGATTAAAAGAAGTTATACAAACAAACAAAACAAAAAAACAAAAGGAGGTTAGCTAACATGTTTCCCTCAACCTGTCGCGACCACGAAAGTGCCCGATGACAGATTGTAAAAAAAATTACCTAGGAAAATTGCGCAAAAAAAATTGGAAGTGACAAATGACAAGTGACAAACTGATCAGTTAGTGTTGTATTGCATATGAAAATTGTGATATAAGAAAACCATTCATGGGTTTATTGAAACAGTTCAAAATGAATTCATGTGAAATCTATAATCATGCAAAACTGGAAAAGCCCAGTTAGGTTACATTACATATTATGAAATTATTATTATGAAAAACAAGTGAACTATTGACATGTGATGAAAACTCTGCCATGTTATGAAAAATAAAACTATTTGCTAAGTTGAACTATTGAAATGACACAAATGATGTGGATTATCGAAAGCCAAATGATTTTGAACTATGAAAATATCAAAAAAGTCGAAAAATTGTGATGCAAATTACGCGAAAGTAAAAGTATGAGTGCTATACTTCCTTGTGCACTCAGTCAAACCCCCTGCCCTGTTTCAAAAAGGGAAAACCAAAAAACAAATAGATTAGGCATCCGTGGAAGATGACAATAGCACGAAGATCAACACAACACTAATAGTAGAGAAGTCGACCCTCCTCTGCAATGACATCAGAAAGAAACTATTCTTCCCCAGCAGAGTCTTCTTTAAACTAAAATTAGATTTACAAACACGAAGATTAAAGTTAAACTCAGGAATATACACCCAGGGTAATGTCTAGTGACTTCTGGGTTTTAACTCTGCTTTAAAGTAACCTATACGGAAGATATAGTGCAGAGACTGTTCCCCAGAGGCTAGGCTGTGTATAGCAGACACTAACCATGCGAAGGCACATATTCAGTGACGGACTTTAAGACAGGGACTAAATTAAACTTATGGTTCGGCACGTCATTAGGAAGCAGCCTTTCAATTGATAGCTAGGACGATTGTTAATGGTTTAGTTTAGGTTAATTATCTTTAACCCACCGATATATCGGTATTGGATCGGCACAGTATCTGAACGATATGCCATCCAGACTTTATTATTATTAAATAATCAAAGCTTATCATTAATTAATAGCAACGTCCATTAGACTTTTAGCCCACTTAATTAACATGATTCACTCATAAGGAGTAAGTGAACTGCTAGTTCAGCCTAGTGCACTTTGGCCAGAAGCCAAGCCATGAGTAGTCCAGATACTACTTATAACTCAGTGGTCCCAGACTGGCTCAGGTCCCTCTTGTTCACACTGGCCAGATCCAGTTCCAACCAGTCCGCAGGGACAAGCCCAGACTTGTTCAAAAGCAAGTCCAGACATGCTCAGGCACACCGTAGTATAGGATTAGTTAGAGCTCTGGGTATATAAGCCAGCCCCCAGCAGAATAAATCAGACTTGGATTCCAACTCTGACACTGAAAGGCCACCATACACTGGGCACCCCTGACCAGGAACCTAGATGAACCTATGATGTACCTAGATGTGTAAGTTAAGTAGAACTTAGAATAGTCAAAAGTATTAGCTAGGACTTAGAATAGTCATAGAGCTTAGTCATAGGACTTAGACTAGTCACCTTAGATACGGGACTTAGAATAGTCAGTATAGTAGTTAAACACTAGACATTAGGCCTAACACGGGCAAGGACGCATTAGCATCACCAGTAGTGTAGAGCCCCAGCCCCTTTAAGTTAAGAGTGCTTAAACTGGAATTAAGGAGGGAGTCAGACAAACCTCACTAACAACTAACCGATTAACTATGAATAAACAATGCATTTCGGTCAACCAATAAAACTTGTGTGGTCTCTCTTACTTGCATGCCTATTGTGATTATTGTAAAGCTGCAGTTGATTAGATATTGTTTAGCCGGTCCGGTGTTGAGCAAAGCCTCAACACAACAAGCCAGTGTAACTCAGCATAGCCATTTTACACTAGGTTTACAATTGTACCATCTGTCTTGACGATGGCTTATTGAGCAATCCAGATCTTAAAACACTTATCAGTCATGTGAATCGAGCGCTAGAACTAGTAGCTCGTTCCGGATTGAAACTCTGTATAGAAAAGTGTGAATTCACTCGAAAGAAAGTCAAATTCTTAGGTTTTGTGTTAGATGAAAATGTGATACAGCCTGATAGTGATACGACAAAGGCTATGCAACAGTATCCTACGCCTAAACAAGTACGTTGTTTCTTGGATGGGTATGGTAAACTTCTATAGACGACATATCTCCTCATTCGCAGAAATACCACAAGTTTTATAAAAAACTTGCGTGGGAAAACTGTAAATTCATATGGGGCGATAAAGAAGAAGGAGCTTCTCAGGAACTTAAGAAGGCTATGGTTAATGCTGCAATGCTTAAGCACCCTGATTTTCTCTAAACCATTTTTTCTTGAAACCGACGCCAGCGGCATTGCGATCGGTGGCTGTTTATCGCAGTAGGAGCCATGGAGATATAAATTATTCTTTGGCCTACACTTCTCGAACCCTCACTGAGGCGGAGAGAAAGGAAACAGCTACAACTAGGGAAATCTTAGCTATCATTTATATTATAGATTCTTTTCGTTGTTACTTGCTTGGTAAGATGTTTTTCCTTACTACGGATCATCTCGCAATTTGCTACCTTTATTGCGCCTCCTCCCTACTCCCTAAACTCGAAAGAATCTTATTCCAATTAAGAGAATATGAGTTGATATTGCATTATAAGTCGGGCCGAGTTCTAGCGGTTTCCGGTGTATTGTCATGTATAGAGATACCAGTCGCTGTCCTTGGCAGTCAACATCCGGATTGGACACGACAGCACCTAGCGGCGGCACAACGAAAATGATCCGTACCTAAACGAAATCATAAAGTGCTTTAGAGATCAGTCAGCGGAGATCTAATCGACACTTCAAGTAAAAGAAACAACTTTACAAGGATTATGACGGAATTCTGTATAGAATTCAGCTAGCGGACCCTTCTAAAGGTCTTACGCAGAATTTAGCACAGATGTGTATACCAAAATCTCTACGCAACTTTTGCATTAGAGACTATCATTCAACGGCAGGCGCAGTGGTCGTAAAACTAGAGAACTAATTGTGCTACATTGTTATTGGCCTATAACGATCGATGACATTGCTCATTATGTTAAGACTTGTCAGGTATGCCAAGCTTATGTTAGCCCTAACAAGCCATACAAGGCAAGCTAAGGGCTTACCAACTGCTACAGAGACCAGGATACTCATGGAGCCTGGATATCATAGGACCATTGAACAGAAGCGTTCATAATAACATTTACATAATGACCCTAATTGACGATATCAATCGTTACGTAATTGCAGTCGAAATTCATGATAAAAAGGCCTAAACTATAGCTAATAAGTTGTTCTCCCACCTTATTGCTAGATATGGGGCTCCAGTGCAGCTGAGAGGAGACAATGGAAGTGAGAAATAACGCTATTGTGGCAAGATTAGCAAATTTATTCAATGTTAAACAAATCAATTTCACTTCCTACACTTAGTGGTAGAAGGACCCGTAGTGACCGCTAAAAACAGAATAGAATAGCATGTTTTATGCAAAAGTTCAGCTACTTGTCCTGAAAATTGGTCTGAATACCTCAAACTAGTGACCATAGCGCTGAATGCGTGCACTAATTCAACTACACTAATTAGTTGAATATTTACATCATGGGTTACAATTCAGGCTACCGACTGCACTAGCTTTCGAACCACCAAGAATTTGCTATGACAATGATGATACTATAGTTCGTCTAGAGAGTAGCGTTCAAGCAGCGTTTGAAGTCACTCGAGCGCACAACTGGAAAGCAGTTAAGAGATAACAAAATTTTTATGATCGCACAGCATGCCTGTACCGTTATTTTGTTGACGATTACTTGCTTTTACGTGATTTCTTATCTATTAAACAAATTTCTCCAAAATTAATTCGAGTGTGGACAGGGCCGTACCGAGTAATGGAATTCGTTAACGATGTTACTGTTCGTATTGTACATTTTTTAGACCCACGTAAAGTTGTTCGAGCGCAGGTGAACTATTTAAGACCATGGTTTCTAAGAACTAATAACCAAACCATTCCTTTCAATGGACCTACGGATCTGGAAATCTCGGAGCAGCTTGACGGAGCGTTAACGGAAGCTGAAATAAAATTACAAAAATACATTGCAAAGTTGTTGGAAGACCCAACAGATCATTTGCTGAAGGTTCAGCCGCCAACATTCGCGCCTTCCGAAACCGACGATGCAGGTAGTGGTTCAGAAACAACCCTAACTAAGAAACACAAATGCATCAAACCAAAATCTGCCGCTCATTTACAAAGTATATACCTGAAAATAGAATACAAACTTTATAAGCAAAGAATGCTTGGTTCTATGCACGGTTACAATACCCTTAGTAGTAAATTTACACCAAAAATTAGGCTGTGTCAGCAGTTGGAAGAGGCAAATGTTGACGAGTAGAAATTACGTATCCATCGGAGAACAAAGGAAATATGGTGTCAGCGTGGAAAGCGTTCACGTGCTCTACACATGGGGTCCCTAGTTAGGAGAAATGGAAGTACCTTTCCTGAAAGTAAAGTGCGGAGTCAAAGCGCAGTCAGCGGCGCGCTTTCATTTTTCGCAAATTTTTCAAATAACAATACGAAACATCTTTCCATGGCATAAACAACAAGTAACTTTTGTCTCTTATGTTTCAAGATGTAGTATAGTAATAAATGGTTACGGGACACATATAGCTTGTTTTCAGAAAATACTATTATTAAAAAAAAATGAAAACTAGGAAAAAATGTACAAACAAATTACATGAAAATACGAAAAAATTAATGGCATGGAAACAACACTTAATAGGAAATTAAGAAATATTTACAACAGAACAGTACGCAATACGACTTTAACTAATAGCAACCATATTTCAGACAAAAATAATAATACTATGTACAACTAAATCCACAGAACCACAGCATTATACAGTACAAACATTTGTTAAATAAAGTAAATAAAAAAAATGTACAGACACATTACGACAAAACTAAATTAAATTATAAACGACATCGAATTTAAGACATGGGTCAACAAACATTCATTGAAACATTTAAATCATGAAATCAAAATATGTGTACACAAAATGTGATGTAACCAAAAATTAAAGTAGATGATTAAATTGTCCGAAAATGGGAACTACGAAAGCTTAAAAGGTTTACAATTTTCAAGAAAATTTTGAAGTTAAGGAATTTTGACTAGTTGAATTAAGTCATTACAGTGATTTACGGTGACATACATGACACATGTGGACGAATATTTATAAGTACAATCAAAATAATATAGACATGAATATAAATTAATGCAAAACACAGATATAAATAAACTGAAACTAATGATACAACATATACATGAAACAAATTAAAATACGAAACATTGGGATATAAAACTGAATTACAACAAATACCTGATATAGGAAAAGGGTTATTTATATACGAAATAAGAAAATTATGATCACAAATTAAAGAAATTACTTAAAACTTGGCCAAAGTGATGTGATAGGAAAATCAAGTACTGAAATTAATATTTGGAATAAAATTAAGATTTTTGCAGGGAAAGTTACGAAATTAATGAAATCTAAATTAATTTGAATAACTCTTAGTAATTGGTGATCATACACACATGGTAAACATCCTGTCACGTGACTGTGAGAGGCTAACGACGTCGAATTCTACAACGCCGCTTCCTCAGCGGGTAAAGTAGAAAAGAGAAAGGCCACGACGGCCTTATTCATTGTCGCTGTCGGCGTTGTTGTCATTTTAATCAAATAATAATAATGCAGCTTAATTTTCTGTTCACATAATTATGAATACATGTGAAATTGACATGTATAAAGCTCATTGCAATCATACAACTTTTGCATATAGCGACATATGATGTTACTTTAATTTCTCTCACGTTCATAAGAACAATATGGAGGGAAATCACTGTAATCTATAGACAAGAGGAATACCTTCAAGCAACTTGACGATAGTTTGAACAGGTTCCTTCCCTTCATAATTATTGTATTATATATGTATGTCATTATTTTCAGCGTGAGTGATATTCATCCCCCCACCCTGATAATCAAAATTAACAAACACGTAGTGTTAAAATTACTAACAGCTTTAGAATACTTATCAAGGCAGAAATATGTGGCAAGGTATCCTATTGGCAGTAAGCTATTTTTACTTGAACTGAACGAGTCTTCGAATGCGCAGCGGAAAAAATTTCCTACGCTCATAGAGCCTAGGCAGTCAGCGCCTAGTTCGCGGTGCCGCGCTCATTGTGGCTATTGGCTTACAATCAAAATTACGAGGTTATACTTGATCACCAAATGGTAAGTTGCCGAGTATTTCAGGGTTGATATTTGGAAAATACATGATCTTAAAATATTTAAGACACTTTGGTGCAGATTTACTAGATTTTATAAATTATCTCCCCCTCCCCCCCCCCCAAATAT